>ML293733.1:0-35592 GCA_005239495.1 Nicotiana undulata | reverse complement strand
CTCGTCACCACGCCTATACGTTGTACATGAGTTGCACATAACAAATAAGACTCTATACCTAATACCTCAAGTTGAGGTTAAGCCAAAAACTTACCTCGGCTCCAAAATTGCAAGTCAAGCCTCGATCACAGCCTTTCCTTTAGAACCCGACTCCGGAACGGTATTATCTAGACACAATCAACCCAAGTACATCAATAAGTACTCAATAAATCAATTTCTAAGTCAAGTTATGCATTTCCTACTATTCTTCCAAGAATACTAAAATTCGACCCCGGGCCCACACGTTTAGATTTTTGAAAATTTGTGGAGGAATCAATTACCCGGAGTCTAAGGATCGAAGTTATGTAATTTATTCAAGAATTTATGGCCTAATATGGAAAATCACGAAATTCCTAAGAACCCTAAAGTTTACTACCTAATTCAATGATTTTAGGTGGTTTATTAGTGAATTAAGCTAGGAATTATTGTTAAAATTAGAAGTTTTATGGGGTTTTACTTACCTCTTACAGTGGGTGGTCGTGGAAGGTGATGCCCCAAGCTTGGATGCTCTCTAATGGAGTTTGAAGATGGAAGGAATGAGGAAAACCCGAAATTTTGGACATTTTAAGTGGGCTGCCAACAGGGGTTTCCGCACCTGCGACCATAGGACCGCAGGTGCGGTCTCGCACCTGCGAGAAAAGGATCGCAATTGCGGAAAAGGGCCTGGGACCCTGGGCTTGCACCTGCGGGGTTGGGAGCCGCACCAGTGGTCCTGCTCCTGCGGAAATCTGGTCGCCCCTGCGGAATGGGTCACACCTGCGATGGCCTGGACCGCACCTGCGGTCTCGCGCCTGCGGTCTGAGTCTCGCGCCTGCGGACTTTGGGAAAGGGGCTGGGGATCGCACCTGTGAGGCTGGGACCGCAGGGGAGGTCCCGCACCTGCGGCTGGGCAACCGCACCTGCGGTCACACCAGCAGTGGTTTTTGCTGGTTTTTGGCCTCGCACGGGGTCCGGGAGGCACCTGGGCCCACCTGAGCCCCCGTCCAAAAATACCAACAAGTACCAAATCATTAAACTGACTTGCTCGAGCTCACAGAACACTCAATAAAACTGCTAGAACTCAAAATCACTCTCCAAAACCCCTGAATTCAAAACTTAAGAACTTTGAAATTCTAGAATTCACTTTAACGCGCCGAACCGGCCTAAACCACTCGGAATGACTTCAAATTTTTCAGATAAGTTATAAACAACACAACGGAACTATTCCCGGTCTCAGAATTTCATTCGGACATCGGGAACATAAAATCACTTCTCAAGCCACATTTCAAATTCTTTAGAAACCTCACAAGTTCATTAACTCCATTTTCCTCACTTGGACCCGAAACCAATCAAATCAAACCCGTTTTACACCAAAACTCACAGATAGGACAAACAACATATAATAAACATGTTCCGGGCTCCGGAACCATAACACGGACCCGGTAACAAGGTTTTCACATAATTATTCACTTTTACATTCCTTTAATATTTTCAGAAAACAATTTTCTTTAAAAATTTATTTCTCGGGCTTGGGGCCTCGAAATTCGATTCTGGGCATACGCCCAAGTCCCATATTTTCCTACGGACCCTTCGGGACCGTCACATCACGGGTCCGGATCCGTTTACCAAAAATGTTGACCAAAGTTAACTTTATTCAATTATTCCATTCAAAAATCCCATTTTTATCAAATTTCCATATGGAAGTTTCCCGGCTACCTGCCCGGGCTGCGCACGCATATCGAGGTGATATTAACGGAGTCTTTCGAGGCCTCAAAACACAGATTTAGCTGGAATTACTTAGGATGACCTTTTGGGTCATCACATACACATGGATATACAACCCAAAACCCCAAAAATATATACCTCGTGTGTGCAAGGAACTGGTGTCACGAGTGTCACGGGCAGCTAGTGAATATACAATGACTACACCATATACAGGGTCTCAATCTGAATGAAATAGACAGAGATCATAACAAAAGGGACTCCAGGGTGCTGCTCAGAAGTCGCCAGGAAAGCAGCTCACCGTGAAGTATGACCACCCTATCAATATCTGGCACCGGCCTGAAAATCAGATGGACCATCCTCCGGACTTGTACAGTCAAGTACAGAAAAAGAAAGAAAGTGCAGCATGAGTACATATATATAAATATGTACCCAGTGAGTATCCTGTCTAATCTCGAAGAAGTAGTGACGAGAGGTCGACTCGATACTCACTAAGGTCCAACAGTAGAAAAGTAAGCAGAATGTAAAGAAAATTGTAGGCAATTAAAACAAATGATCAAGTACATCAATATACGGCATCAAATAACAATCTCAAATCAAACAAGTTGGTATCCTTCGTGGCGTACGGCCCGCTCCCATATGGTAAGTCTCAATCTCGCCGTGGCGTACGGCCCGATCCCACCCTTGTAGTCTTAATCTCGCCGTGGCGTACGGCCCGATCCCACCCTTGTAGTCTCAATCTCGCCGTGGCGTACGGCCCGATCCCACCCTTTTAGTCTCAATCTCGCCGTGGCGTACGGCCCGATCCCATAATATAACCAATCATCACTCTACCATGGCGTACGGCCCGATCCCATAATATAATCAATCATAACTCTGTCGTGGCGTACGACCCGATCCCATAATATAATCAATCATCACTCTACCGTGGCGTACGACCCTATCCCATAATATAATCAATCATCACTCTGTCGTGACGTACGGCCCGTTCCCATAATATAATCAATCATCACTCTGCTGTGGCGTACGACCCCATCCCATAATATAATCAATCATCACTCTGCCGTGGCGTACGGCCCGATCCCATCCCGTGATTCTCGTATCACGCTTAAATCAAGCCAAGTATCACAACGTTCAAAGACAACAATACCAATCACACAAGTATACAAGTCATATCTATGCTACAACAGGGGAAAACAATGAGCATGTTGTGTCCTACCTACCCGGACGAAGCAATAATAGCCACTACGTACGGACTCTCGTCACTCGGTGCATACGTAGCCCCCAAACAAGATCACATAGGAAATAGGGTTACCTAGAGAGACAATTTCCCTCTTACGAGGTTAGAAAGGAGACTCACCTCGATAAAAGCACTCCTCGGACCAAGGACCAGATCAAAAGATGCACCCGAAATTCTGAAACTACCCTCGACGGCTTACAACTAGCCAAAATATAGCATAATTGAATCAATTTGTGCTCCAAGAATAAGAATTAACAAGAAATCCCAAAATATAGTATTCTTGAAAGTTTTTGAAATTTCGACCCCGGGCCCACATGTTCAGATTTTGAAAGTTCTCGAAGGAATGAATTACCCGAAGCCTAAGGATCGTAATTACATAATTTATTTAGGAATTCATGGCTAAAAAGGGATAATTCACTAATTGTCAAAGCCCTAGAAAGTTCTACTTAATTTTCCCATGATTTGATATTTTAATAGATAACTAGTTAGATTTCCATAATAAATTCATGAATTTAGAGAGAAAATCATACTAACCTGGAAGGACTTGACCTTGGACAGCTTTTCCCTAGATTTGAGGAGCTCTAATGGAGGTTGGGTATTGAATAATGAAGAAGAAACCCGTAATTGGACATTTAAATACTGCCCAGGAAAACCTTCACTGCGATTGCGGCATCAGGCATGCGATCGCGAAGAACAAATGAACCTGGCCCCAGGAAGCACTATGCGATCGTATAGATGGGGCCTGCGATCGCATAGGGTAGGGAGTTAGGCTTATGCGATCGCAGGAGTGAGGTATGCGACCGCAGAGAGGAACAGGCAGTAGAGGGGAGGGGGGTAGGTATGTGACTTGTGCTATCGCAGGAGTGAGTCTGCATTCGCAGAGAGTGGGGAAAAAGACTTTACGATTGCAGGGTGATGTCTGCGATCGCAGAGAACAAAATTTAGCCCAGAAGAGATCCCTCTGTGCGATCGCAATCATCCCTGCAGAGAAGGAAACCAGACAGGAATTTTCTAGTTTTTCTAACTTAGCTCACAGGGGTCTAAAACATCCCCGAGCCCCCTGGGACCCCGTCCAAAAGCATCGGCAAGTCTGTATTCATGATACGGACTCGCTCGAACTTCTGGAACATGGAAAACAACAACGGAACTCAGAATTCAATCCCAAAACCAAATTAATCATACTTAAGAAACTTTGAAATTCTAGAATTTATTACATTGCGCCGAACGGGTCTATACTACTCGGAATGACCCCAAATCTTGTAGGAAAGTCATAAATGACTATACAGAACTATTGCCGGTCCCGGAATTCCATTCAGACCCCGATAGCATGAAGTCCCGTTCCAAGCCAAATTCTAAACTTAAGGAAATCCTGATTTCCATTTCGGGCGCCGAAACGCTCCCGGGTCATCAGAAACCCGAGCCGAACATACGCCCAAGTCCGAAATCATCATACGGAGCTACTGGAGCTGCCAGAACTCAATCCCGAAGTTGTTTGCTCAAAATGTTGACCGAAGTCAAACTTGGCCAAATAGGCCAACTTTAAGGAACCAAGTGTTCCTAAACCATACAATTCATTCCCAAATCCCGAACCACCCGCTCCCGCGAGTCATAAAGCACGAATAGCCGCTATGGAAGGTTTCATTTAAGGAAATGGGATCTTAATACGCAAAACGACCGGCTGGGTCGTTACATTCTCCCCATCGTAAACAAACGTTCGTCCTCGAACGGGACTAGAATCATACCTGGAGTGCTGAATAGCTGAGGATATCTGCTCTGCATGTCCTGCTCGGACTCCCAAATCGCCTCCTCAACTGGTTGGCCCCTTCACTGGACCTTAACCGCAGAAACTGTCTTAGACCTCAACTGGCGGTCCTGCCTATCAATGATGGCAACTGGCTCCTCCTCGTAGCCCAACTTCCCATCTAACTGGATAGTGTTGTAATCAACTACGTGCGAGAAGTCAGCGTGATACCTCCGAAGCATAGATACGTGAAATACCGGGTGAACTCCTGATAAGGCTGGAGGCAAAGCAAGCTCATAAGCAACCTCTCCAACCAGCTTCAGCAGCTCGAAAAGACCTATAAACCTGGGGCTCAGCTTGCCTTTCTTCCCAAATCTCATAATGCCCTTCATTGGCGAAACCTTCAACATAACCTTATCTCCCTCCATGAATGCTACATCACGTGCCCGCTGATCTGCGTAGCTCTTCTTCCTAGACTGGGCTGTACGGAGCCTTTCCTGAATAATCTTCACCTTTTCCAAGGCATCTCTCACCATATCTGTACCATATAGCTTGGCCGCGCTAGACTCAAACCACCCAATCAGAGAACGACATCGCCGACCGTATAAAGCCTCGAATGGAGCCATCTCGATGCTGGACTGATAACTATTATTGTATGCAAACTCCGCTAAGGGCAAGAACTGATCCCACTGACCCCCCGAAATCAATCACACAGACCCTAAGCATATCTTCCAGAATCTGAACTGTACGCTCTGACTGGCCATCAGTCTGAGGGTGAAATGCTGAACTAAGGTCTATCTGAGTACCCATCTCGCTGTGCAAAGCTCTCCAGAAATGCGAAGTGAACTGAGGACCCCGATCTGAAATAATAGACACCGGCACACCATGCAACCGGACTATCTCTCGAAGGTAAATCTGAGCTAGCCTCTCTGTAGTATAAGTAGTAGCCACAGGAATGAAATGTGCCGATTTGGTCAATCTATCCACAATGACCCAAACCGCATCAACCTTTCGCAAAGTCCGAGGCAACCCAACCACGAAGTCCATAGTGATTCTCTACCATTTCCACTAAGGAATGGGCATCAGCTGAAACAAGCCTCCTGGCCGCTGATGCTCGTACTTAACCTGCTGACAATTAAGACACCTAGCCACATGCTGAACAATGTCCTTCTTCATCCGCCTCCACCAATAGTGCTGCTTCAGGTCACGATACATCTTTGTCACTCCCGGATGAATAGAATACCAAGAACTGTGCGCCTCTGCTAGAATCCTCTCCCTCAGGCCATCAACATCAGGAACACACAATCGACCCTGGAGTCGCAGAACACCATCCTCGCCTAAGGTAATCTCCTTGGCCCTGCCCTGGACCACCGTATCCCTAAGCTCTACTAGGCATGGATCATCAAACTGTCGAGCCTTGATCTCTCCCAATAATGAAGACTGAGCTAAAATCCGACGAGGCTCTGAAAGATCCAATCTTACCAAACGGTTTGCCAAGGACTGTATGTCCAATGCTAAAGGTCTCTCCTAAGCTGCAATGTAGGGCAAACTACCCATACTAGCTGCCCGCCTGCTCAAAGCATCCGCTACAACATTTTCCTTGCCCGGGTGATACAGAATAGGGAGATCATAGTCTTTCAACAACTTAAGCCACCTCCGCTGCCTCAAATTAAGGTCCCTCTTCTTAAGAAAGTACTATAGGCTACGGTGGTCAGTATAGACCTCACAAGATACATTGTACAAATAATGCCTCCATATCTTCAAAGCATGAACAATCGCCGCCAACTCCAAATCGTGGACAGGGTAATTCGTTTCATGAATCTTCAGCTGTCGCGAAGCATAAGCAATAACCCTGCCATCCTGCATCAACAAACATCCCAACCCGACACGTGAAGCGTCGCAATACACTGTATATACACCAGACTCAGAAGGCAATGATAACACTAGTGCTGAAGTCAACGCTGATTTGAGTTTTTGAAAGCTCGCTTCACAATCATCGGACAACTGAAATGGAACATTCTTCTGAGTCAATCTAGTCAACGGGGCGGCAATATAAGAGAACCCCTCCACGAACCGACGGTAGTAGCCTGCTAAACCCAGAAAACTCCTGATCTCTGAAGCTGAAGTAGGACGTGGCCAACTCTGAACTGCCTCAATCTTCTGCGGATCAACCTTGATACCCTCACCTGAAACCACATGCCTCAGAAATGCCACGGACTCCAGCCAAAACTCGCACTTGGAGAACTTAGCATATAGCTTCTCCTCTCGCAAGGTCTGAAGTACAACTCTCAAATATTGCTCGTGCTCTCCCAGGTTCCGTGAGTAGATCAATATATCATCAATGAAAACAATAACGAATGAGTCGATATACGGCCTGAATACCCTATTCATCAAGTCCATAAATGTTGTTAGGGAATTAGTCAAGCCAAAGGACATCACTAAGAAGTCATAGTGGCCATATCTGGTGCGAAATGCAGTCTTCGGGACATCAGAAGCCCGAATCTTCAACTGGTGATAACCTGACCTCAGATCAATCTTAGAGAACACACAAGCACCCTGTAGCTGGTCAAACAAATCATCAATGCGCGGCAGAGGATACTTGTTCTTGATGGTCACTTTATTCAACTGGCGGTAGTCAATACACATCCGCATAGACCCATCCTTCTTCTTCACAAATAAGACTGGAGCACCCCACGGCGACACACTTGGCCTAATGAATCCCTTGGCAAACAACTCCTCAAGTTGCTCCTTCAGTTCCTTTAGCTTCTTAGGGGCCATACGATAAGGAGGAATAGAAATAGGTTGAGTATCTGAAGTCAGATCAATGCAGAAATCTATATCTCTATCTGGAGGCATGCCTTGAAGATCTGAAGGGAACACATCTGGAAACTCCCGAACAACAGGCACTGAATCAAGGGTAGGAGACTCGACGGTGGTGTCCTGCACATAAGCAAGATAAGACAGACACCCTTTCTCGACCATGTGTCGAGCTTTCATGAAGGAAATGACCCGGCTGAAGGCACTAACTGAAGCACCCCTCCACTCTAACCTCGGCGACTCGAGCATGGCTAATGTAATTGTCTTGGCATGGCAATCCAGGACAGCATGATGAGGGGATAGCCAATCCATGCCCAAGATGACCTCGAAATCAACCATATCAAGCAACAACAGGTCGGCTCTGGTCTCAAACCCACAGAAAGTAATCACACAAGACCGGTAGACCCGGTCTACCATTCCAGAGTCGCCCACAGGAGTGGATACATACAAGGGAGAACCCAAATACTCACAAATAACATCTAGAGAACGAGCAAATAATGCTGAAACATATGAATATGTAGACCCTGGATCAAATAGCATTGAAGCCTCTCTACCACAGACCGAAATAGCACCTGTAATCACCGCGTCTGATGCCACTGCATCTGTCCTGGCAGGAATAGCATAAAATCTGGCTAGAGCACCCGAAGACTGAGCTCTCCCAGGACAAGCTGGAGCTAAACGACCCCCTCCTGACTGGCCTCCCCCTCTAGGGCGAACCCTGCCAACCTGACCTCCCCCTAGGTGATGCTGGTGCTGTAATCATACACTGATGGCTCTGCTGCACAGCCTTACCCCGATACCTGGGACAAAACCTCTATGCGTGACCCAGATCCCCACACTCGAAGCAAACCCCTGGCACTACTGCTCGCTGTCTTGAAGAGGAAGAACCCTGAATAGCTGAAGAGCGGTGTGAATCCTCTGGTAAAGCACTGGGATAAGAGCTGGAGGATCTCTGATGGCTAGAATAACTGATGGGTGCACTCTGGATGGCTGGAGGATAATAGGAGCGCTCTGGCATGGCGCTAAACTGAGGCCTGACTGGAACAACCCTAGGAGGTACTGGAGGTGCTGAATAGGAAGGCTTGCTGAACTGGACACCTCTGTACTGACCCCTGGCCCTAGCTGGAGCCCCTCTGAAGTCACCTGTGAACCTGGGCCTCTTGTCTTGCTGACCCTGCTCTCTACTCCTCGCACGGTAACCCTCGATACGTTGAGCTATCTCGACTACAAGTTGATATGGGGTACCCATCTCTACCTCTCTAGCCATGGAAGTCCTAATACCCGGATGTAAGCCTGCCACAAACCGTCGAACCCTCTCAGCATCTGTGGGCAATATCATGAGAGCATGGCGAGACAACTCTGAGAACCTGGCCTCATAATCTGACACAGACATCTGCCCCTGCTCTAACCTCTCAAACTGACCCCGCAGTTCCTCCCTCTTAGACGGTGGAATGTATCGGTCCAAGAATAACTGAGTAAACTGCTCCCAAGTCACCGGTGAAGACCCTACTGGCCTACTGAGTACATAAGACTGCCACCAGCGGCGAGCTCTTCCCTCAAGCTGGAAGGTCGCGAAATCTACCCCATGTGACTCTAATATCCTCATATTGTGTAGTTTGTCCCTGCACCTCTCGATGAAATCTTATACGTCCTCTCCCCGCTCACCCTCGAAAGTCAGAGGGTGAAGCTGGGTCCATCTACCCAGCAGCTTCTGCTGGTCTATCTCTGCAACTGGCCTGAGCTCTGGTGCGGCCACCTTAGGCTGAACTGCGATCATTGGTGGAATATCTGGAGTACGATGTACTGCTGCTGCTGGTCCTGTAGCCTGAGCGGTAGGGGTCTGAACTCCCCCTCCTTCCTGAGAAGCAGCGGGATCCGACGAAAGTACACCCGCCTGTGACATAGTATCCATGAACCTCAGCATACGGCCCATGACCTCCTGGAAGCCCGGCGCCGTCATAAAATCAGCTGGTGGTGGAGCTACTAGAGGCAGCTCATCCTTCTCTTCAACATAAGGATCCCTAATCGGTGAAACCCGATACAGCTTTGGGACGCCCTTGCCCCCTCCTACGAACAGGAGCCCTACCCCTGCTCCTACCACGGCCTCGAGTGGCGGGGGTAGCAGCCTCCCCTGGATCAGGAACATGTGAAGCACGCGTCCTCACCATCTCTGAGAGAATAGAAGAACAGGTTTGAGTAAATCATCGGTTGCATGATAGGATATGAACAAAAGGAGTTTCTTAACACCCTATAGCCTCCTGAAGATAAGTACAAACGTCTCCGTACCGATCCGCAAGACTCTACTGGGTTTGCCCGTGACTCGTAGGACTACGTGAACCTAGGGCTCGTATACCACGTTTTCAGGACTCCAATCCTTATTCAGGTCGCGATGGCGCCCAACAGCGGGGTTAGGCAAGCCGATATAACTTTCACTAAGTGATACCCTTCCCATTCGATCAAATAAGTCAATGATTACCAGTTATTAACAACTAACGTGATACTAGCCTTGACTGAAGGTAAAATCATAGTAGATACAAGGCCGAAATTAGACATACACATGGATATACAACCCAAAACCCCACAAATATATACCGCATGTGTGCCAGGAACTAGTGTCACGAGTGTCACGGGCAGCTACTGAATATACAATGACTACAACATATACAGGTTCTCATTCTGAATGAAATAGACAGAGATTATAACAAAAGGGTCTCCAGGGTGCTGCTCGAAAGTCGCCAGGAAAGCAGCTCACCGTGAAGTATAACCACGCTATCAAAATCTGGCACCGGCCTGAAAATCAGATGGACCAGCCTCCGGACCTGTACAGTCAAGTACAGAAAAATAAAGAAAGTGCAGCATGAGTACATATATATAAATATGTACCCAGTGAGTATCTCGTCTAATCTCGAAGAAGTAGTGACGAGAGGTCGACTCGATACTCACTAAGGTCCAATAGTAGAAAAGTAAGCAGAATGTAAAGAAAAATGTAGGCAAGTAAAACAAATAATCATGTACATCAATATTCGACATCAAATAACAATCTCAAATAAAAAAAGTCGGTATCCGTCGTGGCGTACGGCCCGCTCCCATATGGTAAGTCTCAATCTCGCCGTGGCGTACGGTCCGATCCCACCCTTGTAGTCTTAATATCGCCGTGGCGTACGGCCCGATCCCATCCTTGTAGTCTCAATCTCGTCGTGGCGTACGGCCCGATCCCATAATAAAATCAATCATCACTCTACTGTGGCGTACAGCCCGATCCCATAATATAATCAATCATCACTCTGTCGTGGAGTACGGCCCGATCCCATAATATAATCAATCATCACTCTGCTGTGGCGTATGACCCGATCCCATAATGTAATCAATCATCACTATGTCGTGGCGTACGACCCGATTCCATCCCGTGATTCTCTTATCACTCTTAAATCTAGCCAAGTATCACAACGTTCAAAGACAACAATACCAATCACACAAGTATACAAGTCATATCTATGCTACAATAGGGGAAAACAATGAGCATGATGTGTCCTAACTACCTGGACGAAGGAGTAATAACCACTACGTACGGACTCTCGTCACTCGGTGCGTACGTTTCCCCCAAACAAGATCGAATAGCAAATAGGGTTACCTAGAGGGACAATTTCCCTCTTACGAGGTTAGAAAGGAGACTCACCTCGATAAAAGCACTCCTCGGACCAAGGACCGGATCAAAAGATGCGCCCGAAATTCTAAAACTACCCTCGACGGATCACAACTAGACAAACATAGCATAATTGAATCAATTTATGCTCCAAGAATAAGAATTAACAAGAAATCCCAAAATATAGTATTCTTGAAGGTTTTTGAAATTTTGACCCCGGGTCCACGTGTTCGGATTTTGAAAATTCTCGAAGGAATGAATTACCCGAAGCCTAAGGATCGTAATTACATAATTTATTTAGGAATTCATGGCTAAAAAGGGATAATTCACTAATTATCAAAGCCCTAGAAATTTCTACTTAATTTTCCCATGATTTGATATTTTAATAGATAACTAGTTAGATTTCCATAATAAATTCATGAATTTAGAGAGAAAATCATACTAACCTGGAAGGACTTGACCTTGGACAGCTTTTCCCTAGCTTTGAGGAGCTCTAATGGAGGTTGGGTATTGAATAATAAAGAAGAAACCTGTAATTGGACATTTAAATACTACCCAGGAAAACCTTCACTGCGATCGCGGCATCAGGCCTGTGATCGCGGCATCAGGCCTGTGATCGCGGCATCAGGCCTGCGATCGCGGAGAACAAATGACCCTGGCCCCCACGAAGTACTATGCAATCGCATAGATGGGGCATGCGATTGCAGAGGGTAGGGAGGTAGTCTTATGCGATCGCAGGAGTGAGGCCTGCGACCGCAGAGAGGAACAGGCAGTAGGGGGGTAGGTAGGTGACTTGTGTGATCGCAGAAGTGAGTCTGCGTTTGCAGAGAGTGGGGGAAAAGACTTATGCAATCGCAGGGTGATGTCTGCGATCGCAGATAAAAAAATTTAGCCCAGAAGAGATCCCTCTCTGCGATCGCAATCATCCCTCTACAAACGCAGAGAAGGAAACCAGACAGGAATTTTCTGGTTTTTCTAACTTAGCTCCTGGGGGTCTAAAATACCCCCGAGCCCCCACAGGACCTTGTCCAAAAGCACCGGCAAGTCTGTATTCATGATACGGACTCGCTCAAACTTCCGAAACATGGAAAACAACAATGGAACTCAGAATTCAACCCCAAACCAAAATTAATCAAACTTAAGAACTTTGAAATTTTAGAATTCATTACATTGTGCCGAACGGGTCTATACTACTCGGAATGACCCCAAATCTTGCAGGCAAGTCATAAATGACTATACGGAACTATTGCCGGTCCCAGAATTCCATTCGGACCCCGATAGCATGAAGTCCCGTTCCGGGCCAAATTCTAAACTTAAGGAAATCCTGATTTCCATTTCGGGCGCCGAAACGCTCCCGGGTCATCAGAAACCCGAGCCGAACATACACCCAAGTCCGAAATCATTATACAGAGATACTGGAGCTGCCAAAACTTGATCACGAGGTCGTTTGCTCAAAATGTTGACCGAAGTCAAACTTGGCCAAATAGGCCAACCTTAAGGAACCAAGTGTTCCTAAACCATCCAATTCATTCCCAAATCCCGAACCACCCGCTCCTGCGAGTCATAAAGCACGAATAGCTGCTATGGAAGGTTTTATTTAAGGAAACGGGATCTTAATACGCAAGACGACCGGTTGGGTCGTTACACATGAGTTAGTATTTTGGGTCGTGACAAGGTGTTTCACACGATAATAAATTGTGGCAATCATAGAAGCATATTCAGAATCACTTGTTTAGATCCTATAGGCATGTTTTCTAGTGAGTGCAATAACACAGTGTTTAAAAAAATAACTATTGAACAAATGGGCAAGGTGATAATTGAACAGATTCAGACCTACAAGCATGCTTTCTATAATTTTGGTTTTAGATCCTATAGACATGATTTCTATAATTTGTGAATAGAGCAGCATGTAAACAGAATTGTTTTGCACACACATTGAATCACAATATTTCCTATAAGCATGGTCTCTAACAAGCAGAAATAGAACACAATTGAACCAAGTATTCAACCTATAGGAAGGATTGCTAACATATTATGACTGAACATAACAAAGTACCTATTGGCATGATTTCTAACACACGACGTATAATAACACATTACCGAACCTATAGGCATGATTTCTACCCAACTTGTTGCAAGTATAAGATAAAAATCTCTTTCCCAATTTCACTAATACCCCAAAGTGTTTTACAATAATTATTACAGGCCCAAAATGAATATAGGAAATTACATAATAGATATAGCTATAGGAAACCTACAGCAGGCCCAAATATACCTGGACAGATCAAGCCTTCATTCTCACAATTCACAACAGCTCAAAATTGCATATTCATAGATACAAAGAGGCCAAGAGTTAAGTGATTCACCCATTAAGCCTATGTCAAGGCTGAGCATATAGAACCAAGGCCCTAGTGTGTCAGAGTTCCCATGGGCTTCAGGAACCCAGGGCAGTGCTCACACTAGGGTGGTTAACAAGAATAGTTCATAGGAGGGTTTATGGACCCAATCCTAGTGTCTCAGAGTTCACAAGGGTCTTTAATGAATCCTAAGTAGTGCTCTCACTTGGAAGGCCAAAGGACAAAACTTAGACATCATTGGTTAAGAGTGGGATTCAAAGAGTTTGAGTGACAGAAGAGAAAGGCCATAATTGCAAAAACAGGAATTGATTTAAACAGACCTAACCAAATTGAGTCAACAAGCAAACACTTAAACGCATAAAAGAACTCGAGCAAGAACTAATTTAATAAAGCTGATAAACAGGTTTCATACTTAGCATAGTAGCAGCCACATGCTAAAAATTGGCAAAGCATGTTTGCAAGTTTGGAAAAGACATAGGTGAAAAATGAGTTAAAGCATGCTTGAAGAAGGCTAAGTACTTAACATAATGTTATTATCAAGAAAACAAGAATAGCACATAGAAAGGGGGAGGGCATCATATTAGCAAAGGGATGAAATTACAGTTCTAAATTAAGGCACACATACTCAGCAAAACCATGTCAAGTAGCAGCCAATATTGTTATATTGGTCTAAAAAAGGGGGATCCACTCTATATCGAAGGTTTATTTCAAAGTAAAAATTCAAGCATGATGAGACAGTCATTACAGACAAACATCAGAGGGGTGTACGGATAGAGTGAACATGTTTACATAATAGCAAAGAGGCACATTACAACTACTAGCAAGAGTCACAAATGTAAGGCATTCACTATATGGATTCCGGGTAAGGGGATAGACCTCAACGAAGTTCAAACAACTTCAGAAAAAGTAACATTAGGAGCAATTAAGTGTTAAAGGGACTAAGACATACAAAATTGGTAAAGATAATACCTAAACATCACTCATATGCATATTGAATCATGGATTCAGTACTAATAATATGTGTTAATCAAGGATATGAAAGAATGAAAGTGCAGAGGTCAAGTGACTCACTAATTAAGCGAAGAAAATGCACAGAAGAAGTATAGAAATATCTTAGAATCAAGTGGCCTTGGCCTCCAGCCGGCCAATGACAGAATATAGAGTAACTTTAGGTCTAGTAAGGTATAATAAGTTCAGAAAGTTGAAGGTCCTATAAAGGGAATGGGGGGAGAGTATATATAGTGATGGAAATCAGCGTATAAACATGGAAACAAATCAGTAACATGAAAGGAAATATTTGCAGAATCAGTTTAAGGCATAAATTAAGGGATTTAGCGAGTTAACATAATACTAAGAATAAAAATCGTTCAGAATATTAAGCAGACAAAATTAGGGAAATCAAAAATATTAAGAATATTCGGGCAGATATTAAAGGAATCACAAGTAATGCCAAAACAAAGAGATTATTCAGAATATTTAAGCAAATATTTAAAGAAATACAAATGATACCAAACAAAAATATTATTCAACAAATATAAAAGGGAACACAAATAATACCAAAACAAAAAGTTATTCAGAATATTTACAAAAATATTAACATAAAGAATCGAAAACAGAAAGGAAAGGTTTACTAGAATCAGTAAAAAAAAGGAAAAAGATTCTAAAACCCTAGTTTTTTAGGGAAAGTATGAAATCAGTAAAAATACAAAATAAGGTAAAATCACATGAGATGAGATGAATAGAAGCAGAATAGTGTTAAAAATCAATAAATCAGACCCATTAGTTGCGATTGAAAGGGTTTGAAAACCCTAATTTTGGGTAAGTAAGAATCAAAAAGATATGAATATGTTCGTTACTCACAAAGAATCAGAGATGAATATAGACGGAATAGCCACAGAAATCAGAGAGTTGAATCAATTTGGTTCAATTTTGGAATGATTTGTTTTCCATGTTAGGCAAGCTACTAAATAGGATCATAGACGAGTATCCAGTGGTGAGGAGAGGCGAATAAGGTAAGGGAATCCATGGTGGATTCTGATTTTGGGTCGAATTTGGGAGGGGTTTGATAGAACGACGACTAGGGTTCATCAGGGATGAGAGACGAAAGAGTTTTAGGACGGCGGGGTGGTAAGAGTGGTTTAGGGTTTTGGGGAAGTTAAGTTAATTAAAAGGAGGGAGAAAATATAGGTCAATGATCTCAAAGATCAACGGCCATGATTAAAAGGGATTGGGTCGGGTTTTTAAGTGGGTGTGAGGACTAGGCTAATGGGTTTTGGGCAAGGGGTACTGAGCTGGTGTATTAAGTCCGAAAAATAAGTTTAAAATTAGTCTATTATTAAAGTATCCAATATTTAGAAAAAAATAATTTATAAAAAATAAGTAATAAATGTGATGACCCAAAAAGGAGGTCATCTTATGTGAATCTAATTATGACTGTGTTCCGAGGCCCCGAAAGCCTCCGTTAATCTCACCTCGATGTGCATGCGCAGCCCCGGCGCGTAGCTGGGAAGCCTTTATGTGAAGACTTGATTAAGAGTTTAATTTATGATAATTAATTGAATAAAGTTGACTTTGGTTAACATTTTTGGTAAACGGACCCGGATCTGTGATCTGACGGTTCCGGAAGGTCCGTAAGAAAATATGGGACTTGGGCATATGCCCGAAATCAAATTCCGAGGACCCAAGTCCGAGAAATGAATTTTTAAAGAAAATTATTTTATGAAAAATATTAAAGGCTTATGAACATGAACCTTGATGTGAAACCTGTGCTGCCGCGCCCGTATTATGATTTCGGAGCCCGGAACAGGTTCAATATGTGTTATGTAAGTTATCTGTGAAATTTGGTAAGAAACGAACTTGATTTGACGGGTTTCGGACAAAAATGAGAAAATTGGAGTTAATGAAGTTTTGAGGATTTTTAAAGAATTTGAAATTTGGCTTGAAATGTGATTTTATGTTCCCGACGTCCGAATAAAAGTACGAGACCGGGAATAGTTCCGCTATCCCAATAGGTGATGTATATGCTATGTGTAAATTGTTTGGGGGCTACGTACGCACCAAGTGACGAGAGTCCGTACATAGCGGCTATTATTGTTATGTCCGGGTAGTTAGGCCCAAATCATGCCTGATATGCTTTTCTCGTAATGCCTGATATATTTTTTCTTGTAATGCTTTATATGATTTATTGTGACGCCATATGTACTATGAAATTATGTTTTGCATAGTGTTATTTCTCTGAGGCTTTATGGAAAAATTGTTGAATGGAAAGGAATTTGTGTTGAAAGTAATTGAATATATATGGGATCGGGCCGTACGCCACGGCAATGTGAGAAGTAATTGTGATATGTATATGGGATCAGACCGTACGCCACGGCAGTGTGAGAAGTAATTGTGATATGTATATGGGATCGGGCCGTACGCCACGGCAGTGTTGAGAAATTATGAAATATATGGGATCGGGTCGTACGCCACGACAGTGTTGAAAAGAAATTGAAATGAATATGGGATCGGGCCGTACACCACGGCAGTGTTGAAAAAAAATTGAAATGAATATGAGATCGGGTCGTACACCACAGCAGTGTTAAAAAGAAATTGAAATGAATATGGGATCGGGCCGTACGCCACGGCAGTGTAGAAAAGAAATTAAAATGAATATGGGATCGGGCCGTACTCCACGGTAGTGTTGAAGGTACCTTATGGGAGCGGGCCGTACGCCACGGCGGATCTAAGAATTTGTGATTATTGTATCGTTCGGTGGTCTTACCCATGGAAGTGCTTTATTGTTTAGTCCAGCAATTGTTTGGATTTCTGCTTTTGATATATATATACTTGTTGTTTATTTACCTGATATGCCTACTGTATTTCATTATATTCTATCATATGCTATTACTGTTGGATATTTGAGTATCGAGTCGACCTCTCGCTACTACTTCTTCGAGTTTAGGCGGGATACTCACTGGGTACATATTTACTTAATATGTACTCATGTTGCACTTTTTTTTCTTTCTGTACTTGACTGTACATGTCCGGAGGCTGGTACGTCTGACTATCAGGCCGGTGCTAGATATTGATAGCGTGGTCATGTTTCACGGTGAGCTGCTTTCCCGGCGACTTCCTAGCAGCACCCTGGAGTTCTTTTGTTATATTCTCTGTCCATTTCATTCAGACTAAGACCCCGTATATATTGTAGTCATTGTATATTAAGTAGTTGCCCGTGGCACCCGTGACACTAGTTCCTGGCACACACGTAGTGTATATTTTGGGTTGTTGGTTGTACATATGTTATGCGACATGCCTATTTGTTGAATTTCCGCACTTGTAGTTTTATTTCACATCACCGCCATTATCATGTTTATATCTATAAAAAATGGTTAAAAGATGAAATTTGCGTAATGGAGATTGGTAACACTTAGTGTTTCTATATTGGCTGGTCTAACCTCGTCGTTGGGCGCCATCGCGACCTGAATCGAGATTTGGGTCGTGACAATAAATAACAACAATATTATTTGTGCATGAAAATGATTTAAAATGATTACTTAACATTATAAAAAGTCATTTTTGCAAAACAAATAATGTAATTATGTATGCGTATGGGCTATTATTGGAAAAAAATGCAATTTAGCCCATAATGCAATTGGAATTATAAGAAATGCGCTGAAAATATTTAAAATCTCATATTGATATAAATGATTAATTTAGGTGATTAAATCATCATAAAAATAATTTGGAAGGTGATTATTGGATATTTATATAATAAAATACAGAAATAAATTGATTCAAAGTCTTCAAAAATCATGGGAAATTATAAAAAAAAATACTTTTGTATGCTTGTAAATCAAATTATAATACATATGCATTATTTTGAAAGTGTATATATATATATATATATATATTTGAAAAATATGAGGGGAAAAGTGTGTATCAACAGCTGCCCCTCTTTACCTAGGAGGGATGAAAGAGTTGTCGGGTAAAGAAATGATGATCGATTTTGACCGAATGGGGTGACTTGAAAGATATAGACCGAACCTTGGTTTTTGAGCTAACTACATATCCTTGGTTTTACAGAAATCAGGACATGTGTAGCTCTAGATCTAACGGTGGAATAAACAGATGGAGTTATTGTAGGAACGGACAAGATATTCTGGATAGGACAATATCGGTATAGGGGATGGATGTATCCGAGAACGGTTGTGGATATTTGACTGGTAATCAGATGGTAATGGGTAACGGGCGGTGATCGGTTACGTTTGAAATTATTGAAGGATATGAACGTTGAATGGAAACCGAAGCGAAAATTGCTCCTGTTAGGAGAACGATTACTTCTTGGATCACCTCCAAACTCAAAATACGGTGCATACCAATACATATATATTATTGCATGAATGTAAACAAGATGCAAATTCCCTCTGGACCATGGAGATTGTCTTTGGACGGTGAGAATGATGTCCTTAGACCATGACGTCCTCGGCCATGAATTGTGAGATAGGGGATTCACAGGCGATGAAATGTTGTTCTCGGGATATGAAGATGGTTCCTATGAACCATGATGCCTTTGAATAATGATGTGCGGTATTGAATGATACTCATGCCATGGCATGGTGTCTTCCGACTATGAAGATGATGCATTCAGATTGTGACGCATTCGGAAAGTTTCGTTATGTATCAGCTCATGAGATGCAAAGACATGATGCTTAAGAAGAAACAAGATAGAGCTTAGCCTTGTGTGAAATTAGGGGCAAAGCTTATCCCCGAGAAAAGAGAGTAATGCAAGGTTTTGAACAGCGCGGCATTTGTGGTTATGCAAGGAGATACAATGCTTAGTCTTGTGCGAGGGAAGGCAGAGCTTAGCCTTATGAAGTTGAGGAAGAAGGGCTTAGCCTCATGCAAGATTCGAGACAATGCCTAGTCTCATGCAATGGAAAGGCAGGGCTTAGCCTTATGCAATTGAGGAGGCATGGGTTAGCCTCATGCAAGATTCGAGACAATTCTTAGTCTCATGCAATGGTAAAGTAGAGCTAAGCCTTATGCAGATGAGGGAGGCAAGGCTTAGCCTCATGCAAGATTGGAGATAATGCTTAGTCTCATGCAATCAGAAAGCAGAGCTTAGACTTATGCAGCTGAGGGAAGCAAGGCTTAACCTCATGCAAGATTCGAGACAATGCTTAGTCTCATGCAATAAGAAGGCAGAGCTTAGCCTTATGCAACTAAGGAGGTAGGGCTTAGCGTCATGCAAGATTTTAGACAACTCTTAGTCTCATGCAATGAGAAGGCAACGCTTAGACTTTTGCAGTTGAGGAGGCAATGCTTAGCCTCATGTAAGATTCAAAACAATTCTTAGTCCCATGCAATGAGAAGGCAATGCTTAACCTTATGCAATTGAGGAGGCAGGGCTTAGCCTCAAGCAAGATTCGAGAAAATGCTTAGTCTCATGCAATGAATAGATAATAAGTGATAGCAGAGTATTTCTTAGTTGGAGATGATTTCGGTAGCTTTGTTGTTATGAAGACAGTGATTCTAAGGTGCGCGTATTTGCGAAGATTCCTTGTTCTTGCATTCAACGAATAATCATGAGTTTTGCGGGGGAGGTTGGTCCGTGCCTTCGTCGTCTTGATCTGCTCTTCTCCGCATTGAAATCCAGCTCAAGTTACCATAAGGTACCATCTGGCTAAAAATAATTTTTTCGAAAAATATGCATGCATAGTTATTCAAAACATAGTAGTATCCAATTTAAAATCAATTAGATGAACCGGTGACTGTGACACTATCAGAGATATTGCAACTTTCTTGCCATAGAATTTTGAGGGTCCTCCTCAAAATTCTACCCCAGTTTTTATTGTGGGAAAAAATGAAAATTTTATTGAATTGTGACCGAACCCACATGGTTGCTTACGTATCCCCTCTTAAACGAGAATCAGGTAAAGCATAGTTCAGTTACTTCACATGAAGAAATGTAAACAGTTAAACATAATATCTTTTGACTGAATCGGAGTTGATGGGATTTGGCCAAATTTCTTTTTCCATTTCTGCGAGTATGAGTGCTCCTCCTGTTATTACTCCGTAAACCATGTAGGATCCTTGCCGATTGGGTGAGCATTTTCCTTTGGCTTCATCCTGATGTGGAAAGATTTGTTTCAGCACCAGCTGCTCGGGTGCAAATTGTCTAGGTTTGACCCTTTTGTTGAATACTCTTGACATTCTGTTCTGATAGAGCTGACCATGACACACTACATTCATTCTTTTCCCATCAATGAGAGCTAATTGTAGCGGCTCCTTATCCATTCTGCATCACTGAGTTCAGCTTATTGTATAATTCTCAAGGAAGGAATTTCTACCTCGACGGGGATGACGGATTCAGTACCGTAGACCAATAGGTAAGGAGTTCCCCCGGTTGATGTGCAGATTGTGGTACGGTATCCCAATAAGGAAAATGGTAACTTCTCATGCCATTGTTTGTGATTCTCTACCATCTTCCTTAGTATCTTCTCAATGTTCTTGTTGGCGGCCTCCACGGCTCCATTTATTTGGGGTTGATATGTTGTTGAGTTTTTGTGCTTGATTTTGAAGGTCTCGCACATAGCTTTCATTAGGTCACTATTGAGATTGGCAGCATTGTCAGTGATGATGGATTCTGGAACCCCGAATCAGCAAACGATACTGTCTCTGACGAAATCTGCGATGACTTTCTTGGTTACAGCTTTGTAAGACGCAGCTTCAACCCATTTCATGAAGTAGTCTATGGCCACTACAATGAACTTGTGCCTGTTGAAGCGGCCAGCTCGATTTTTCCAATGACATCCATTCCCCAGGTGGCAAAAGGCAAAGGTGCACTCGTTGCATTAAGTTCATTCACAGGTACCCGTATAATATTTGCGTGTATCTGGCATTGATGACATTTCTGGACATACCTGATGCAGTCTGTCTCGATAGTCATCCAAACGTATCAGGCTCTAAGTATCTTCTTGGCTAGGAAGAAACCATTCATATGTGGGCCGCAGTTTCCGACGTGTATTTCCTCAAGTAGTTTGGAGGATTCCTTGGCGTCAACACACCGTATAGACCTAGATCCGAAGTGTGCGTTTCTTAGTACGATTTGCATGCTCTAGGTATTCTTATTTTGCCAAATGTTCCTTAATATCGTGAAACCATGGATTTCCATCTGTTTCTTCTTCAACATGAGCATAATTAGCCGGCTGATTATGAATTCTTACCGGAATGGGATCGATGAAATTCTTGTCTGGTTTTTGTATCATGGAAGACAAAGTAGCCAATGCATCTACGAACTCATTCTGGATTCTGGGGACATGCTTGAACTCTATCTTCGTGAATCTCTTCATCATCTCTTGTACATGATGCAGATATGGTAGTATCTTGGTGTTCTTTGTTGCACATTCTCCTTGTACCTGGTGTACCAGCAAGTCTGAGTCACCGATCACCAGCAATTCTTGGATATTCATGTCGACAGCCAAAGTGAGTCCTAATATGCAAGCTTCATACTCCGCCATATTATTGGTGCATGGGAATCTGAGTTTGGCAGCCCGGGTAATGTTGACAGATTTCTGACACCAAAATGGCTCTGATGCTGATTCCTTTGAAATTGCAGCTCCGTCGAAGAACATTATCCATCCGTCGTAGGATTTTGCAATATCATCTCCTACGAATGACACTTCTTCATCAGGAAAATACATTTTTATTGGTTCGTATTCTCCTCCAACAAGGTTTTCTGCAAGGTGATCTGCTAATGCATGTCCCTTAACCGCCTTCCGAGTTACATAGATGATATCAAATTCACTTCATAATATCTTCCATTTATCCAGCTTTCCTGTAGTCATAGGCTTCTAGAAGATGTACTTCAAAAGATCCATCCTTGATATGAGATATGTGGTATAGGCACAGAAGTAGTCCCTCAGCTTCTGGGCTATCCGTGTTATAGCACATCAAGTGCATTCGAGCAGAGAATACCGTGCTTTGTAAGGTGTGAACTTCTTACTCGGATCATAATATGGCTTGTTCTTTTCTTCCCATCTCGTCATGTTGTCCCAAGACACAAGCAAAGGCCCCAGCTAATACGGTGAGGTAGAGTAGCAGTGGTTTACAAGGATCTGGGGGACTAGGAATAGGGGTGTGGATGAGTATTCTTTGATGCTGTCGAAAGCCTTCTGACATTCTTCAGTCCAACTGGTTGCGGCATCCTTCTTCAGCATTTTGAAAATCGGCTCACATATTACAGTTGATTGTGCTTTGAAGAGGCTGATATAATTGAGACGTCCCAAGAAACTCATTATGTCTTTCTTGTTCTTTGGCGGTGGTAAGTCCAGGTTAGCCTTGACCTTTGATGGGTCTAACTCAATTCCTCGGCGGCTGACGATGAACCCTAACAATTTTCCGGCAAGAACTCCCTGATCAAAGAACTTTCTTAAATCTGTTATGTGATCTTCATCCTTCTTGCATTTGTTGATTACGTCGTTCACATATACTTCTATCTCCTTGTGTATCATGTCGTGAAAAATAGTTAGCATGGCTCTCATGTAAGTGGCCCCTGAATTCTTTAGACCATACGACATCATTTTGTAACAGTACACTCCCCATGGTGTTATGAAGATGTTTTCTCGGCATCTTCTTCAGCCATCCAGATCTGTTGATATCCAGTGAAGCAATCTACAAAGTCTTGGAGTTCATGATAGGCAAAATTGTCGATGAGTATGTGTATATTTGGTAGTGGGAAATCATCTTTGGGACTTGCTCTGTTTAAATCCCGATAGTCGACACACACCCTGACTTACCCGTCTTTCTTCGGAACCGACATAATGTTTGCCAACCAAGTTGGATATTCAATTCCCTGAGGACCTTTTGAATTTCTTGGTGACTTCTTATTTGATTTATAGACTCGTGTCTAGCTTGAACTTCCTGAGCTTTTGCTTTACTAGTGGACACATCGGATTGGTGGGTTTCTTATGAGCCACTATGGATGTTCTCAATCCGATCATATCGTCATACGACCATGAGAAAATGTCTTCATACTCTTTCAAGAAATAAGTGAACTCTTCCTTCTCTAATGGTGACAAGTGAATGCTTATGCGAGTTTCTTTGACTGTTTCAGAATCTCTCAAGTTGACTATCTCAGTTTCGTCCAGGTTGGACTTAGGATTATTCTAAAAATTCTCAACTTCTCTGACAATTTCCTCAAGTACTACATCTTCTTCTTCTATTTCTTCCGAGTTACTATACTTATGTTGCGTTGTCTCATTACATGTCACAGTCGTTGGTTCATCAAGGTAAGAAATAGTAATATTGTAGAGAGAAAGATATAGAAGATAGTAGTACTAAAACATCAAGCCAAATATTAAAATTTCAAACAAAAGTGATTTTAATGACTCAAACAATGTTTTCCAAAATGAAATACTGAAAATATTTTAATACAAAATGCTCAAGAAGAATTGTTTTCAATATAAATGACGTTAGCAGCTAGGCTACCCCGAGATTCAGAGGGACCTTGATGGTGTGGCTTTCTAGTTTCTAAGGACGGCTCCTTTCTCCAATGTCTAGATGACGAGGCCTTCCTCCTCCTCCTCAACTATTACATTGCAATCCATGTCTTCCTATTCTAGAAATAAATTCCTCAAACCAGTTGGAAGGTGATTATTGGATATTTATATAATAAAATACAAAAATAAATTGATTCAAAGTCTTTAAAAATCATAGAAAAATATGAAAAATACTTGTGTGTGCTTGTAAATCAAATGATTATGCATATGAACTATTTTGAAAGTATATATATTTATTTGGAAAATATGAGGGAAATATTTGGTATCAACATCTGCCTTTCTTTACCCGGGAAGGATAAAAGAGTTGTTGGGTAAAGAAATGATGATCGATTTTGACCGAATGGGGTGATTTGAAATATATAGGCCGGACCTTGGTTTCTGAGCCACCTACATATCCCTGGTTTTACAAGAATCAGGCCATGTGTAGTTCTGGATCCAAAGGTGAAATAATGTCACGACCCAAATTCCTATTCAGGTCGTGATGGTGCCCAACACCAAAGTCAGGCAAGCCAACACTAGTTTGCTAACGAAATTACTTAAATTAATGAGATATTCAAATACTTGTCGAGTTTTAATTTAAGAAGTCCTTAAATGAAAGTGAGGAAGTGAGGCAAAGTGATTTAAAGTAACTCAAAAATTGTTTGCCAGCATAAAACAGAGTAGCATAATACTAGTGAATCAACTACATGTGCCAAGACCTAGTGTCACAAGTCCACAGGTGACTAGTGGAATATACAAAATAAACAAAATAGATGTACAACTGTCTTGAGGGGTAGACAGAATATCCAATAATAATGGAAACTCCACAGTGCTGCCGAGGAACGCCAGGAAGAGCAGCTCACCGTGTAGTCTAATCTAGATGGATCTCTCAGTGACGGACACCGGAATAGTGACCAGGTGCAACAGCCTCAAAACCTGTACAATTAAGTAGAGAAGTGTAGCATGAGTACATATAAACAAATATGTACCCAGTGAGTATCTCGTCTAAACTCGAAGAAGTAGTGACGAGAGGTAGACGGGTCAATAACAAATAACATGGATAAGTAAGGCTAGACAAAAAAGTAGTCATGAAAATCACTAAGGCATGAAGTGCCAATTCTATAAAACTGCAATTCATTCTCATGAGTCAAATAAAAATTACCACAAAAGTCTCAAGTTCCCCTTACACTTGGGGTAATTTATTTAATAATAACACGACTATCAGTCAAATACATAGCACATAATATGCCGAAGCGTATGGCTGAAGCGACGCGGAAATAAATGTGCATTGCCGAGGGTCGAGCGGCACGAATCATAGATGCATCCATTACCCCGCTCGTGAATCGATCATGCGACGCGGTTGACATAAATATAGGGCTACCCCGCTCGTGAATCATACATACAACACGGGTGCTCGTAGATATACACAGTATTTGTCAGGAAATTCAGGAATTTATCATAGCTTCCTAAATTCTCATTTCAATTTTAAGGATAATAAGAAACCAGGAACAAATGTAAAGATACAGGTAAGGCACATAAAGGCATGCTTGTGAAATCCTAAATTCTACCCGACACAACAGAGTAGTAGCTACGCATGGACTCTCGTCACTTTGCGCGTACGTAGCCCCCGCAAATAAGGACAATTCAATCATTTACACTTACCTATGGGGAAAATTCCCTCTTTCAAGGTTGGAAAGGAGACTCACCTCGCGTAAAATCTACTTCCCGGTCAAGAATGCGCCCGAAACTCCAAACTTCACACCTGAGGACTCGAAACTAGTCAAATGGTATATAAATATGTCAATGCATGCTCAAAGTATGGAAATTCTCCTACTTATTTAGTAAATTCACTATTCTTGAAGAAATCTCAAAATACACCCCCGGGCCCACATGCTCGGATGCCGGAAATTTTCGAAGATAACACTCATCCATAGCCTAAAGATCAATAATATATAATTTTTGTATATTTTCATGGTAGAAAAGTGGTGAAATTCCCTAAAGTTCATCAACGATAGGTTACTCCCAAATCTTGTTTTTTCCACCAATTAGTAGTTAATCCCATTAATAATTCATGTATTAATCTAACTCTAGGGTAGAATTCACTTACCTTAACAGTAGCTAGGTTGTGGAGAGTCCCAAGCTATCAAGTCTTCAATGGAGGTGTAAAATGAAAGGAATGAAGGAAATCCCGTATTTAAATGAAAATACACTACCTGGCCTACAGGGGTTCCGCACCTGCGGCTCGAGGACCGCACCTGCGATCTCGCTCCTACGAGCTGGGGCTCGCACCTACGGAGTTGGACGGGAAAGACTGGGCCGGCACCTGCGGCTTCTCTCCTGTAGAATTGGGTCCGCACCTGCGACTGGGCAACCGCACCTGCGGTCACACCAGAAACAGGTGCACTATCAGCAATTTTAGCTGGTTTTTGACCTCGTGTGGTGTCCGGGAGGCACCTTGGCCCACCCGAGCCCCCGTTCAATTATACCAACAAGTCCTAAATCATATTACGGACTCGCTCGAGCCTTCGGAACACCCAAAACAACGTTAAACTCAAAATCACCCCTCAAAACCCCTAGGATCAAACTAAGAATATCTAAGTTCTTGAATTCGGTTTCAATGCGCCGAACCGACTTATACCACTCGGAATGACACCAAATTTTTCAGGCAAGTCATGAATGACATAACGGAACTATTCCCGGTCTCAAAAATTCTGCTCGGACCTTGATAACATAAAATCACGTTCCAAACCAAATTTCAAACTTAAGGAAACTCTATTTCGCTATTTGGCATCGAAACACTCCCGGATCATCCAAAACCCTTTGCGGACATACGTACAAGTCCGAAATCATCATACGAAGCTACTGGAATTGTCGAAACTCGATTACGAGGTCGTTTACTCAAAATGTTGACCGAAGTCAAACTTAACTTTAAAAGCCAACCTTAAGGAACCAAGTGTTCCTATACTATTCTAAACACTTCCAAATCCCGAACCACCCATCCTTGCAAGTCACAAATAATTATAAGCTACTACGGGAAGTCTTATTTAAGGGAACGGGGTCCGAATACGCAAAACAACCGGTCTGGTCATTACAAATAAACAGATGGAGTTATTGTAGGAACGGACAAGATATTCTGGATAGGACAATATCGGTATAGCGGATGGATGTATCTGAGAAATGTTGTTGATATTTAACTGGTAATCAAATAGGAATGGGTAACGGATGGTGATCGGTTATGTTTGAAATGATTGAAGGATATGAACGTTTAATGGAAACCGGAGCGAAGATTGCTCCTGTTAGGAGAACGATTACTTTTTGGATCACCTGCAAACTCAAAGTACGGTGCATACCAATACATATAGATTATTGCACGAATTTAAAAATGATGCTAATTCCCTATGGACCATGGAGGTTGTCTTTGGACGGTGAGGATGATGTCCTTAGACCATGACGTCCTGGGCCATGAATTGTGAGATAGGGGATTCGCAAGCGATGAAATGACGTTCTCGGCCTATGAAGATGGTGCATATGAACCATGAAGCCTTTGAATAATGATGTTCAATATTGAGTGATTCTCAGGCCATAGCATGGTGTCTTCCGGCTATGAAAATGATGCCTTCGGACTATGACGCATTCGGAAAGTTTGGCTATGTATCAGCCCATGAGATGCAAAGACATGATGCTTGAGATGAAACAAGACAGATCTTAGTCTTGTGTGAAATTGGGGGCAAAGCTTAGCCCCGATAAAAGAGAGTAATGCAAGGCTTTGAACAGTGCGGCATTTGTGGTTATGCAAGGAGAGACATTGCTTAGTCTTGTACGGTTGAAGTCAAAGCTTAGCCTTATGAAATTGAGGAGGAAGGGCGTAGCCTCATGCAAGATTCGAGATATTGCTTAGTATCATGCAATGGGAAGGCATGGCTTATCCTTATGCAATAGAGGAGGCAAGGGTTAGCCTCATGCAAGATTCTAGACAATTCTTAGTCTCATGCAATGGGAAGGCAGAGCTTAGCCTTATGCAGCTGAGGGAGGGAGAGCTTAGCCTCATGCAAGATTAGAGACAATGCTTAGTCTCAAGCAATGGGAAGGTATAGCTTAGCCTTATGCAGTTGAGGGAGGCACGACTTAGCCTCATGCATGATTGGAGACAATGCTTAGTCTCATGCAATGAGAAGGCAGAGCTTATCCTTATGAAATTAAGGAGACAGGGCTTTGCCTCATGCAAGATTGGAGACAACTCTTAGTCTCATTCAATGAGAAGGCAACGCTTAGCCTTATGCAGTTGAGGAGGCAAGGCTTAGCTTCATTTAAGATTCGAGCCAATTCTTAGTCTCATGCAATGAGAAGGCAATGCTTAGCCTTATGTAGTTGAGGAGGATGGTCTTAGCCTCATGCAAGATTCAAGACAATTCTTAGTCTCATGAAATGAATAGATAATAAGTGATAGCAGAGTATTTTTTTAGTTAGAGACGAGTTTGGTAGCTTTGTTGTTATGAAGACAGTGATTCTAAGGTGCGCGTATTTACGAATATTCCTTGTTCTTGCATCCAAAGAAAAATCATGAGTTTGCAGGGGAGGTTGGTATGTGCCTTCATCTGCTTTCTTTGCTCTGCTCCGCGTTGAAATCATGCTCTAGTTACCATGTTTAGCATCTGGGTATAAATAAACTTTTCAAAAAATATGCATGCATAGTTATTCATTCCATATAGTAATATGCAATTTAAAATAAATTAGATGAACCGGTAACTATGACACTATCAGAGACATTGCGACCTTCTTGCCATGGATTTTTGAGGGTCCTCCTACAAATTCTTCCCCAGTTATCTAGACGAATTCCTGGCTGTACCGCATACGGTGTTGTTGGCTGAACTTGCTCCAGAATTTTGAAGGTCCTCCTCAAAATTTTGCCCATATTTCTGATTGTGGAAAAAATGAAAATTTTATTGAATTGTGATCGAACCCACAGGGTATCCTAAGTATCCCCTCTTAAACGAGAATCAGGTCAAGCATAGTTCAGTTACATCACACGAAGAAATGTAAATAGTTTAAACATAATATCTTTTGATTGCATCGGAGTTGATGGGCTTTGGCCAAATTTCTCCATCCATTTCTACGAGTATGAAGGCTCCTCCTGTTAGTACTCTGTGAACCATGTTGGATCCTTGCCGGTTGGGTGAGAATTTTCTTCTTGCGTCATCCTGATGTGGAAAGATTTGTTTCAGCATCAGCTGCCCCAGTGCGAACTGTCTAGGTTTGACCCCTTTGTTGAAAGCTCTGGACATTCTATTCTGATAGAGCTAACCATAACACACGGCATTCATTCTTTTCCCTTCAATAAGTACTAATTGTTCATAGAGGATCCTTATCCATTTTGCATCACCGAGTTCAGCTTCTTGTATAATTGTCAAGGAAGGAATTTCTACCTCGGCGGGGATGACGGCTTCAGTACCATAGACCAATAGGTAAGGAGTTGTCCCGGTTGATGTGCGGACTGTGGTACAGTATCCCAATAAGGAAAATGGTAACTTCTCGTGCCATTGTTTGTGATTATCTACCATCTTCCTTAGTATATTCTTAATGTTCTTGTTGGTGGACTCCATGACTCTATTTATTTGGGGTCGGTATGATGTGGAATTTTCGTGCTTCATTTTGAAGGTCTCGCACATAACTTTCATTAGGTCACTGTTAAGATTGGGGGAATTGTCGGTGATGATGGATTCTGGAACCCAGAATCAGCAAATGATATGGTCCTTAACAAAATATGTGACGACTTACTTTGTTACAGCTTTGTAAGACGCAGCTTCAACCCATTTCGTGAAGTAGTCTATGGCCACTATAATGAACCTCTGTCCATTTGAAGCGGCCGGCTCGATTGGTCCAATGTGCACTCGTTGCATTAAGTTCATTCGGACGTACCCGTATCATATCTACATGTATCTGGCATTGATGACATTTCTGGACATACCTGATGGAGTCTGTCTGTATAGTCATCCAAAAGTATCTGGCTCTAAGTATGTTCTTGGCTAGGACGAAACCATTCATATGTGGGCTGCAGGTTCTGGCGTGTATTTCCTCAAGCAGTTTGGAGGTAATAGACCAAGATACAGAGTATTTCTATACAGAATTCCTCCGCTTTGGAAGAAATGGTTGGACAATCTCCGGGGTGTGCATTTCTTAGTATAATTTGCACGCTCTGGGTATTCTTCTTTTTCCAAATATTCCTTGATATCATGAAACCATGGATTTCCATCTATCTCATCTTCACCATGAGCACATTAAGCCGGCTGACTATGAATTCTTACCACAATGGGATCGATGAAATTCTTGTCTGGTTTTTGTATCATGGAGGACATAGTGGCCAATGCGTCTGCAAAATCATTATGGATTCTGGGGACATGTATGAACTCTATCTTCGTGAATCTCTTCATCATCTCTTGTACATGATGCAGATATGGTAGTATCTTGGTATTCTTTGTAGCCCATTCTCCTTGTACCTGGTATATCAGCAAGTCTAAGTCACCGATCACCAACAATTCTTAGATATTCATGTCGATAGCCAAACTGGGCCCTAATATGCAAACTTCATACTCTGCCATATTATTGGTGCATGGAAATCTGAGTTTGGCAGACACCGGGTAATGTTGACCGATTTCCGACACCAAAACGGCTCCGACCGACTCCTTTGATGTTTGCATCTCTGTCGAAGAACAATCTCCATCTTTCGTATGCTTCGGCAATATCATCTCCTACGAATGACACTTCTTCATCAAGAAAATACATTTTTAATGGTTCGTATTCCCCTCCTACAGGGTTTTCCACTAGGTGATCTTCTAATGTTTGTCCCTTAACCGCCTTCTGAGTTACACAGATGATGTCAAATGCACTTTACAATATTTTCCATTTGGCCGGCTTTCCCGTAGGCATAGGCTTCTGGAAGATGTACTTCAAAGGATCCATCCTTGATATGAGATAAGTGGTATAGGCACAAAAGTAGTGCCTCAGGTTCTAAGTTATCCATGTTAGAGCACAGTAAGTGCATTCCAGCAGAGAATACCGTGCTTCGTAGGGTGTAAACTTTTTACTCAGATAATATATGGCATGTTCTTTCCTTCCCATCTCTTTATGTTGTCCCAAGACACAACCGAAATCCCTATCTAATGCGGAGAGGTAGAGTAGCAGTTGTCTACCAGGCTCTGACGGGACTAGGACTGGGGGTGTGGATAATTATTCTTTGATTCTGTCGAAAGCCTTCTGACAATCTTCAATCCAACTGGTTGCGGCATTCTTCTTTAGCATTTTTAAAATCAGCTCACATATTACAGTTGATTGTGCTATGAAGCGGCTGATATGATTGAGACGTCCCAAGAAACGCATTACGTCCTTCTTGTTCTTTGGCGGTGGCATGTCCTGGATATCCTTGACCTTTAATGGGTCTAACTCAATTCGACGGTTGGCGATGAACTCCAACTATTTTCCGACGAGAACTCCAAAGGCACATTTTGCGGGGTTCAATTTTAGATTATACCTCCGAAGCCGATCAAAGAACTTTCTTAAATCATATATGTGATCTATAGCCTTCTTGAATTTGATGATGACGCCATCCACATATACTTCTATCTCCTTGTGTATCATGTCGTGGAAAGTAGTTGCCATGGCTCTCATGTAAGTGACCCAACATTCTTTAGACCAAATGACATCATTTTGTAACACTACACTCCCCATGGTATGATGAAAGCTATTTTCTTGGAATCTTCTTCATCCATCAAGATCTAATGATAACTCGCGAAGCAATCTAAAAAGTATTGGAGTTCATGCTTGGCGCAATTTTCGATCAGTATGTCTATATTTAGTAGTGGGAAATCATATTTGGGACTTGCTCTGTTTAAATCCAGATAGTCGACACACACCCTGACTTTCCCGCCTTTTTTCTGAAGCGGCACAATGTTGGCCAACAAAGTTGGATATTCAACTAACCTGGGGACCTTAGCTTTGATTTTGATGGTGACTTCTTCTTCGATTTTTAGACTCATGTCTGGCTTGAACTTCCTAAGCTTCTTCTTTACTGGAGGACACATTGGATTTTGTCGGTAGCTTATTATCCACTATGGATGTGCTCAATCCGGTTATATTGTCATACAACCATGCAAAAATGACTTCATACACTTTCAGGAAATGAGTGTACTCTTCCTTCTCTAATGGTAACAAGTGAATGCTTATGCGAGTTTCTTTGACTGTTTCAGAATCTCCCAAGTTGACTATCTCAGTTTCGTCCAGGTTGGACTTAGGCCTATTCTCAAAATTCTTAACTTCTTTGACAATTTCCTCAGGTATTATATCTTCTTCTTCTATTTCTTCCGAGTCACTATCCTTATGTTGCTTTGTCTCATTACATGTCACAGTCGTTGGTTCATCAAGGTAAGAAATAGTAATGTTGTAGAGAGAAAGATATAGAAGATAGTAATAATAAAACATCAAGCCATTGATAAATATTAAAATATCAAAGAAAAGCGATTTTAATGACTCAAACAATGTTTTCCAAAATGAAATACTGAAAATATTTTAATACAAAATGCTCAAAAATAATTATTTTCAAAATAAATGACGCTAGCAGCCAGGCTACCGGGGACTAGGGGGGCCCTTGCTGGTGTGGCTTTCCAGTTTCTGAGGACGGCTCCTTTTTCCGCTGTTTGGATGACGAGACCTTCCTCCACCTCATCCTCAGCTATTACACTGCAATCCATGTCTTCCTCTTCTAGAAATAAATTCCTCTAACCAGCTAGCACTTCATCCTATTCGGATCCCCACATCATATCAGCTTGATTGAAGGATTGGCTCATATGCAGTATTGGTTGTTAAAGGCGGTAGCAAGGACCGCGCCATGGTGGCGACCAATTTTGATATTTATGCTAGGTGTTCTGACATCCCAATCCAAAGGTCGTGTCGTGACGTTTTAGTTGTATTGGTTATGTAATACCTTTGAGATTCTTCCCGAACCCTTTAACGGGTTCATACCCTTCCCATGCTAGTATGCTCTCTATTTTGCTGCTCCACCACTTGTCCTTTTCAATTGCATTGACACGTTCAATGTGATGATAAGTCTCTCCACCCAATTTCCTTATATTTTCAACGACTGGAACAGTCTGATTGGTATAAATGGTATTATTCTCGTCTACATGAATGATACTAGCGGCGTGTATCCAAGGTAATCCCAGCAATAAGTTGTATAAGCTGGATATGTCGAGTACTTGGAATTCGACATCAAACCAGGTCGGGACCATTTGTAAGCAAAGATTGGTTTCCCCGATCGTGGCCCTTTGAGATCCGTCGAATGCTTTTACGGTCATGGTTCCTACCCGTATTTCATGTAATCCTTTGCTCAATCTCTTCAAAGTCGTCAATGGACAGATGTTGAGACTGGAAACTTCATCTATCAAAACCCTAGCAATTAATTTATCTTCACATTGTACTGTGATATGCAGCGCCCTGTTCTGGATTAATCCTTCCGGCGACAATTTGTCTTCATCAAAAGTGATCTTATGGGTTTCCGGTACTTGTCCTACCATTTTAACCATTTCCCCACTAGAAATATTGTTGGGGACGTAAGCTTCATTCAATACCATCATCAAGGCATTCATATGTGTTTCATAATTCTGCAGTAATGATAAAATAGATATCTGAGCAGGAGTTTTGTTCAAATGGTCCACTATAGAGTATTCTCTCGCTTGCACTTTTCTCCAAAGATCATTCGGGCCGGTTTCAATAATAGGCTACATGGAAGCAACTTATTTACTTGTTCCCCCTAAGTGTGCTCAGGTGTGTAGACTCTACCAGTCCTGGTCATCCCTTGTGCTGCACCAGCTTCTTCCATTTTTGCTTTTCCTTTCCTCCTGGCTTCTGCAACATAGTCCCAAGGTACGGCTTTAGAATTTAAGGATAGTGCAGGTGCCACCGTCATAGTGAAGGGTGTGGTCACTTCTACTTGAAACGGAGAAGGTGCAGTTGCAGGTGTTGTTACTTCCACCTCGAACGGAGTAGGTACGGCTACCTCAACTTTAACTGGTGGTTGTATCTGTACCATAATAGGAGTGAGAGTGACCGCAGGTTTCTTAGGGTCATTCTCTTCTAGAATAAGCCCGATTGACCCTTTCGGGTCCCATTTTTCATCAGTCTCTATCACATTCACCCCCTCGCCCCTGTGATCTGGAAGGGGAATGTTGTGGACATTAGGTGCAGTCTCCTCTGCTTGTATAACCTTGGTATCGATTAGTGTCTGGATCTTACCTTTCAGAGTGCGGCTTTCATTAATGGTATGACCCTTCATGCCGGAGTGGTAGGCACATGTTTTATTTGGATTGAACCATTGAGAGGATTTTTCCATGGCAATGGCGGGAATAAGAGTGACATAACCAGCATCTTTCAGTCTCTCATATAACTGATCGATAGGTTCTGCAATAGGGGTGCATTGCTTGGGCGGCCTGCGGTCGAAGTTTGGTCTGGGTTTTGGATAGTTTTGGCGGGCTAACGGTGAGTGGTAATATGTTGGTTGGGTGTTATAAGTATGGTAGGCGGTGGCGGGTTGCGGATAACTGGGAGGTGAAGGATGATATGTGGGTGGAGGTGTTTTGTACGTAAGAGGAGATTTTAAACCTTGGGCCACCATCACAGCCCCTACTTCCTTTTTTTGGATATACCTGATACGCTCAATTTAAACCTTAAAAGAATGTAAGCGATCATTGTCAAATATAGTAACCCAACAAGGTTGGGGTCGAATCCCATAGAGAACAATATGAGGGCGTTTAGGAATGCTAGAGAATTATCACTTATCGTGCAGTGCCAAACAGATATGATTTTGGGTTTTTGATAATTGTTCATAACTAAATGCAAAAATATAAACTAACCTAGAAAGCGATTAAAATGATCGATGGAAACAAGTATCGATGCTTCGGGTATTACACTCGAGTAGTGATCCAATGTATTTCACGATTTTACAAATATGAGCGGGTAATGTTAATTAGCCACGAATAACATTTCTTAATTAGCTTTTCCCAAAGACTAACAAGACTTCCTAATTGAATTATCCCTAACCCANCATTTGAGATATGCGGTCCGCATTATTGATATGCGATCGCATTCGTGCGTCGCATTTACAATGTAGTTTCAGGCATCAGATGGTGATGTGACTCAAATGCGAACTGCATTTGCGATATGCGATCGCATATTTGACCGCATTTCACTCATTAAACTTGACTCATCTTTCTGTTGCGGTATGCGATCTTCTGGGCTCGAAATGCGATTCGCATGTTGCATATGCGATCACATTCGGCCAATGCTCCCCTCTTTTCTCTTCTTTACTCTCTTTTTGCTCAGTTTCACTCCAATTTGACCTTAACCACTTCATGGCATCATTTTCCTGCAAATAGAGCAACTATACACTGATAGTAACCTCAAATACCCATTGAGTAGCACAAAACCTACTGAAAAGAGGCTAAAATGAGTGGTAAAATTGCCACTCATCAACACCCCCAACTTAGACT
>ML293731.1:19120-59585 GCA_005239495.1 Nicotiana undulata | reverse complement strand
GCTTGCCTAACGCCACCGTTAGGCGCCATCACGACCTGGACCGGTTTTGGGTCGTGACACTTTCATATTCGAAGAGCCGCCGAAGAGGGTCCACGCCCCCGATGATGTACCCATTTTTAATAATAGCTCTTTTTCGACCTCGGGTACGAGGACTGGCGTAAAGTCGGCCACGAAGTCTGCTAAGATTTGAGACTTGATGGTCGTTCGAGGTTGATACTCGATATCGTACCCACTGATCTTGATGGCCCATTTGGCTAATCGGCCAGAGAGTTTGTGCTTATGCAAAATATTGCGAAGAGGATAAGTAGTCACCACACAAATTGGGTGACACTGGAAATACGGTTTTAATTTCCTAGAGGCACTTATTAGGGCAAGCGCTAATTTTTTTAAGTGTGGGTACCGGGTCTCGGCCTCACCTAAAGTTTGACTAACATAGTAAACAGGAAATTGCGTACCTTGATCCTCTAGAACTAGGACTCCACTTACTGCGACTTCCGAGACCGCTAAGTACAAGTAGAGTTGCGCATCTGCTTTCGGAGTATGAAGAAGTGGCGGGCTCGAGAGGTATCACTTTAATCTTCCAACGCTTGTTGGCATTCCGGGTTCCATGCAACATTGTTCTTCTTTTGAAGCAGTGAGAAGAACCGGTGACTTCTATATGAAGACCTTGAGAGAATCGACCTAGGGAGGCTATGCGCCTTGTTAATCTTTGTACGTCCTTAACATTGTCCACGATTGTGATGTCTTCGATTGCCTTGATTTTATAAGGGTTGATCTCGATTCCCCGATTTGATACCATAAAGTCGAGGAACTTTCCCGAACCGACCTCGAATGCACATTTCTTCGAGTTGAGCTTCATGTTATATTTCCTAAGTATATTGAAGGTCTCCTGCAAATGCTTCAAATGTTCCTTTGCTCGCAGGGACTTAACTAGCATATCGTCAATATAAAACCTCCATTGATTTACTTATTTGTTCTTCGAACATTCGATTTAATAGGCGTTGATAAGTAGCACGAGCATTTTTTAGTCCAAAAGGCATTACAATATAATAATAGGTGTCGTACTTAGTGAGGAACGAAGTCTTTTCCTGATCCTCGGGTTCAATTGTATTTGATTGTACCCGGAGTAGGAATCGAGAAAACTGAGGATCTCATGGCCAGCCATGGCATTGATCATGCGATCAATATCCGACAAAGGAAAGGAATCTTTAGGGCATGCTTTATTTAAATCTTTATAATTTACGCACATTCTAAGTTTATTCCCTTTTTTAGGGACTACGACTACGTTTGCTATCCATTCAGGATACTTTACTTCCGAAATCCTATTTTGAGAAATTTTGTTACCTCGTCCTTGATGAATGCATGTTTAATCTCGGACTAGGGCCTTCTCTTTTTCTTTACCGGTCGGAACTTCGGATCCAAGCTCAATCGAAGGGTAGAGATCTCCGGTGGGATCTCTGTCATGTCAAGGTGGGACCAAGAAAAACAATCTATATTATTGAGAAAGAATTTAATGAGTTTCTCCCTGAGCTCGGGGGTTAAGCATGTGCCCAGGTATACCTTTTGCTCGGGTAGGTACTCGATCAGTATGACTTGCCCAGCCTTCGAATGTCGATTTGGTGGCGTCGGAATCCTCCGGGATTATGAAGATCGAGGGATCCAGTAGTAATTGTCCTCATTTGTTCCCTGCTTCTCTGACTTAGTCGAGGCTGGTGCTTGTGGTTTCTATTTAACCTTCTTTTTTTACTCTGATCCCTTTGGTGACGACAGTGCTAATATCGGTATTACTTCATCGACTGCGAACATTTCTTTGGCATCATATTGTTTCCCATACACCATTTTTACTCTATCCGACGTCAGGAATTTCAGCATTTGATGAAGGGTTGAGGGGACCGCCCTCATGTTGTGAATCCAGGGTCTTCCGAGCAGGGCGTTGTATCTCATATCACCCTCGATCACATGGAACTTGGTTTCTTGAATAGTTCCAGCAATATTCACTAGTAAGATGATTTCTCTTTTAGTTGTTTTACTTGCCATGGTGAAATCATTGAGAACCCGAGCTGCGGGCACGATCTGGTCCTATAGGCCGAGTTGCTCCACGACCCTCGATCGAATAATATTGGTTGAACTCCCTGGATAAATTAAAACACGTTTAACCTGAATTTTATTCATAAGAATAGAGATTACCAATGCATCATATTGGGTTTGTGAGATCCCCTCTGCTTCCTCGTCATTGAACGACAAGGTGCCTTCCGGTACATAATCTCGAGTTCGTTTCTCCCTGGTGATCGACACCTTGGTGCATTTGAACACGGCCCTTGTGGTATGTCGACCCCACCAACGATCATATGAATCACGTGTTGGGGTTCTTCTTGTTCGTTTTTTCTGTTTGCATCCCTATCTCTGAAGTGATTTTTAGCTCGTTCACTCAAGAATTCTCGAAGGTGCCCCTCGTTGAATAGACGACCCACCTCTTCCCTTAGTTGTCTACAGTCTTCGGTTCTGTGACCATGGGTACCATGGTATTTGCATATTTGGTTAGGGTTCTTTTGGGATGGATCGGTTCTGTGACCATGGGTACCATGGTATTTGCATATTTGGTTAGGGTTCTTTTGGGATAGATCGGTCTGTAGGGGTATGGGCCATCTAGTATCTTTGATTCTCCCAATAGATGATACAATACCTGACGCGTTGATGCTGAAGTTCTATTTTGATAATCGTGGTGCTTCTGTGGGATCAGCATGTTTATTGAAACTACTTTTGCTCATGAGCCCATTAGAGCTGTGTCCTTGATTGTTCCTTCTATCATTTCAAATGAGATTACGTCCTGGGCCGCTGTTTCTATGATCTGCGTCGTATGGTTGATACTGATCTCTGTTCGATCGGGGTTTTCTATCGATGTCCCTTTGAACTCTGCCAACAGGCCTGTTTGGATAGACGGAGCCGGAAGGGGTCCCCAATTGATCATCCTCGACCCTGATCTTTAACTGGTACCGATTATGCATATCAGCCCAGGTCACTGTTGGATATTCAATTAAATTCTGCTTCAGCTGTCGTGATGCTACCGATCTTCGTTCGTTCAAACCTTGGGTGAAGGCCTGAACAACCCAATCATCTATGACTAGGGTAGGTCCATGCGTTCCATCTGGAACTGAGATACGAATTCCCATAACATTTCGTTGTCCTTCTGTTTCACTTTGAAGAGGTTCGACTTCCTAGTCACAACTTTTATTGCTTTGGCGTGCGCCTTTACAAAGGAATCTGCAAGCATGGCGAAGGAATCGATGAAATTAGGTGTAGATTGTGATACCATATCATTTCCACTTTCGACAGAGTTTCTCCAAATTTCTTCAGTAGAACAAATTAAATTTCATCATCTTATAAGTCATTCCATTTATTGCGCATGTGTAAGAGGTGACATGCTCAGTAGGGTCGGTGGTCCTATTGTATTTGGGGATTCCCGGCATGCGGATTTTTTTTGGAATAGGCTTCGGAGCCGCACTTGGGGGGAACGGCTTCTGCACGAAGTTCTTCGAATCCAAACCTTTTAGAATCGGAGGTGCCCCGGTATTTGGTCAACCCAGGAGTTGTATGTTTTTGCCTTTTGTCGTTTGCCTCGATTTTCTTTTCTTCTGATTCAATTCGTATATAACGAGCTCCTCGAGCATTTTCATAATGGCGGGGTTAGTCCTCGATTCATTGGCGTTCGGTCTCTCCGGTACAGGTTCGGTCCTGGGAACAACTTCCGGTGGAGGCTTAGATTCGACCCCACTTGGTGCACGGTGTTGATTCTGTAGTTGTGCTATAGCGGCCTGTTGAGCTTGTAGCATCTCAAATATCAATCGGAGGCTGACTCCGTCGTCTTCTCTGCCCTGCGTACCTCGACCACCTGATTGACCTTCCCTACGCACGCTACTTTCGGGATCAGCGCCCAGATTAGCATTTTGGGAGATATGTGAACTTACATCGACAGGATTTGCAACTGGTACCCCTTCGAGATCAGCCTGAGGTACCTCGATCCCTGGGGAGGCTATATTGTCGTTTTTCCCATGAAGTCCGAGGCCGTTGTCACCATGTGTGGGTGCTATTTATGAGTTTGACATGCTTATCCTGAATACAAAAACACTTACAAGAACAAGCGTAAAGTAGTGTGTGTTATCGGAATCAATATTAAGCAATCACCATTATCCTTGGCCCCACGGTGGACACCAAACTGTTTACCCTTAAAATTGGATAACAATTAAACTTATAATGTGGTATTAAGGATACGTGATTTTACTTAACACCAATTGATAAATATGAAGATTAATAATAGTAATCAACAATAAAGTAAAACAAACTAGTGTTTGAATAGAACTCAGCCCTCGAGTTAGAGTACCCTCGAATTAATTGGAGCAAGAACAGTTTAAAAATATAATAAGATGATGAACAAGAGTATATACGAGAAAGAGAATTATTTTTCTTTGATATCTATGAACAATGTGTCTTACAAATGATTAGAACTCCCTTTTATATAGTAGAGGAATTCTACTTATGGTACAACTCTAATTACATAAGAAAATCCTATGATTAGCTAATTAGTCGTTCCTGATTTGATCCGTTCCGAGATTTCCGCCATGATCTTCGACCTGTCACGGATATCTCGCCTTTCCGTTATCATGCTATCTTTGATCCTGCTCGATGTATGTCTCATCTGGTCTCGATCGTTACTGGCCTCGATCTCGACAGGTACCTCGAATCCCATAATTTAGTACCTCGCCCTCGTGCTTTGGTCTGAACCACTATGGGGCTGACCCTTGATGCAACCTCCTGTCCTCGGCCAAATAGTAAAATCGGGTGGGCCCCATTTTAATCGTATACACTGATATTTTCATATAATAAGCGTCACGGTGATACTATTATATAATCAGAAAAAATGATTCAACCGTAAATATGGAGTAATAGAACAAGCAGTAAAGTCCAAATAATAAAAAATGCTCTCTCTTTAAAGGCAAATTATTTTCGCTCAAACATAGATAATCAAAAATAAAAGTAACTCTTAATGTTATGGACTTATGGGTATCTGAGTGTTGACATTAGTACGTAGTTAGTTCATCCAGAAATTAAAAAGATAGCACGCATATTACGGCACTATGAATCTGTCTCCCCTATCCTAGCTAGGTGTATATGCAAAATATTTTATTTGGCTGTATATTAAATTACTATTCAAGCTGTGTAAGTGGCGGCTTCCACAAACAGAAATCAATGATATAGGCACGATACTCATCGGGAAATTCAAAACATAAAAAAGTAGAAATGACAGTCTAGTGCACTAAGCTTCCGCTATGTGTGAGGTCTGGGAAAGGGCCGGACCTCAACGGTATATTGTACACAGTCTTACCCTGCATTAATTTTAGCAAGTGACTGTTATCACGGTTCGACTCCTGACCTCCTAGTCACACGGCAGCAACTTTACTAATTACGCCAAGAAATTAAGAAGATTTAATATCTAATTTATATTCAATATTTTGATCTCATATAAGCAATACTACAATATTATTTTTATTTTTTGATGACGGGTTTGAATGAACTCCTTCCGTCCAGCTCATGAATATATAATGAATGACGAAGTCAATGGACAGAACCAAGCCTTAGGGAATTGATCTAAGACTCGGTTGTTGTTCAGTCTTCCTCTATTCTTACAGCTGCTTCTATTTAATTTGAGAAGACTATTCAGCTGGCTAACCTACTACACTAATATGGTAAACGCCATATTAGTTGTTCAGACTAATATGTGTTTTTTTTTCCTTTAGCACAGTTTGTTGAATAATTACAGAGCACTATCAATGTATTTTAGTTTTGCCATTGTTTATAAAAAAGAATTGATAAGATCTTGTTGATCATTACCTATGAGAAAAATACCATCTGATTAAACAAGGAACGTGATTTGAACTTGTTATACTAAGAAATTGTGCTGTGCTATCTTAGCGGCCAGTATTGTCACATAAAGACAACCATCATTAGAACATTTGACTGAGCAAAGATTGTGGAAATAACATATCTTGACTATGTTATGACTCTATATTAGTCACACCCTTTATTCGTAGCAAAATGGGAATAAAATGGTCAAACTAAAAATACAGGTACTCCGTACATTTTAATGTCTGTCTCAACAGACAAATATGTGGAAGGGGTTGGTCAATGATTTAGGGTGACTTTTCTTTTTTCTCGGAGGAAATTAGGTTAAAAACTTATTAGCACACGATGTTAATTTATACTCCATTAATTATACATATTCTATGTTGTCACATACATTTTTATTACTAAATTATTATTCATTAATATATATATATATATATATATATATACCTTATTTATGATAATGATAATAAATAATAATTTGATGTAAAAAGGATGCACGTAAGTTCAGCGACAAATACAGCTTGGTAGAATCAAGTTTATTTGAATCCAATATTTTTTATGTGAAGTATAAATATATGTATAAAAGTTGCTAAAAGTACAATAAATAATAGATATGAACTTAAATATAATAGATTCAATATTAAAAATCTTAAAGGTTGACTAGAAATTATTGTGGGAGATATTTCGAAAATGCGACAAGTGTTTCTCTAGAAACTATTGTGTCGCTAGTCTATATATATATATATATATATATATATATATATATATATATATATTAAGGAATAAAGTTACCATATATAATTGGCATCGTGGTTAAGCCAAGTGGCAAGCTAATAAATGTCAATAGTATTGTTTGACCAAAAAGTGTGAGACCCTTTGTTAAACTAGATAAATTGAGAAGATATAGGATAAATCCTAGCCGAAGATAATTAACACTAGATCGAAACACTAAGCCTAACATTGAGTAAACATGAATCATAATATCAAAAAAAAATTAAAAGCTTTTTGACCTAACTTTCTATCCATTTCACATCTTCCCAAAACCCGGCGAATACAAGTCATAAGCTTTGAATTTACACTAAGGTTTCTAATTATCACTGTTTTGAAATAAATACAATAGTGTATGACAAAAATATAAGACGGTGACTCCGAAATCCGCGAACGCTGTAGCGGTTTACCTTGAGTCTCCACAACAGCAACCGCGCTGCTAACTATCGATCGACCGACTATGTAAAATATGGAATCTGCACAAAAATGTGCAAAAGAGTAGTATGAGCACACTACAGTGGTGCCCAGTAAGTATCAAGACTAACCTCGGTGAAGTAGTGATGAGGACTAGTCGACACACCCACTGGTCCGGTAAACTAAACAGGTATAAATATAGGAATAACAGAATATGGCATCTATCTAATGACTACACAATATAATTAACACAGAACAAGTACAAAGCGGAAGGAAATACAGCAATAACAACATAACATCATAATAATACCCAGAAGAATGGATGGGAACACAACCCGAAAACCGAAAACCACAATACGGTAAGAACAAGTAGTAATTCAGCACTGCAATAGTTTTCCACATCAGGCCCAACAACCCCAAATAATTGGTCAAAATTTCGAGTGTAGACTTTCACCCGTAAGTTTATATTGAAAGGTTAAAAATATAATCATTTTCAAATAGAAAATTCCCTTGAAATATACTTCCTCCGAATATATATATATATATATATATACACTTTCAGAAAGATACTCTTCAAACATAATTCCTTCAAGATAAATGCCTTTCAAGTATACTTTTCCAATAAATGTCTTTCAATCATAGTTTTCTGCAAGATAAATGCTTTTCAAATATACGTTTCGAAATAGCAGTCTTTCGAACATAACTTTCTTCAACATAAATGCTTTTCAAATATACCTTTCGAAATAACAGTCTTTCAAACATAGTTTTCTTCAAGGCAAAATGCATTTCAGCTATACTTTTCAATAATTATATTTCAATCATAATTTCTTCAAGATAAGTCTACCAGAACTCCGTCCGTAGTTCAGAATTCATAATACAGTACATGAGGGATCTCCCAAAATACGTTCGTAGTCCCCAAAAGTAAATATGTAGTGCTGGGGAAATCTCCCAGAATACGTCTGTAGTCCCCAAAAGTAAATATGTGGTGCTGGGGGGATCTCCCAGAATACGTCTATAGTCCCCAAAGTAAATATGTGGTATAGGGGGATCTCCCGAAATACTTTTGTAGTCCCCAATTTGAATATGCAATGCGATTAACAGAGATTACGGCGATAATACGACAGAAATATCGTACATTGCCACAACAATCACAAAGCAACAAAAGATAGAAATGCAATGTGCGGCGAGCAAATCAATACAAGAACTTAAATCACAAAGACGGTAAAACTCATTCACGAGGAATAACCACTGAAAGGAATATTAAGCGTAAAGAAAATGGCTTAACCAGGGAGAAACACGACGTAACAACGAATTCACAATATTCAAGTCCACAATATGATGTCATCACAAGTCAAGAGATTCCAAGTACAACCAGTCGACTAAGGGGTAGGTTATCTAAATTTCCTTTTTAAGGTTGAATAGTTATGAGATTGTTTTTCCACAATCCAAATAAGGGTAAGTAGACAATCCTAACTCCAATTACTGCTAAACAATCATAAGGTGAGATATTACTATTTTTTTTGTTAAATAGACAGTTTATGAAGAAAAATATAGCATGATGATAGGAGAGGTAAATTCTTTAATTAAGTCAATTAAGACCAAATAGACAACAAAGGAAAAATCGGGAAAGCAAGTAATTCTAAATTAAGCAGGAAGAGATGAAACTAGCAATCAGGAACTAAGTCATAACCATTACAACTTCATATACGGGGAATATCACGACCTGAGAACTCTAAAACTCCAACTACACATAAATAAGTCCGAGTACGCGCTCGTCACCTCGCGTACACGGGATACAACCAACATAGAAGACTCAAATCCTAAGGGGTAGTTCCTCCACATAAGGTTAGGCAAGATACTTACCTCGAAGACGACAACCTGATACTCAAAAATGGACTTCTCTGGTGAAAAGGCCTCATGACAGCTCAAATCCAACTAGAACAACTTCAAAACACACATAAATCATATAAGAAACTATTCCGAATAATAAAGTTTCGATCTTTACAAGAATCTAAAAATCAACCCAAAAGTCGAACCCCGGGTCCGCACCTCGGAACCCGTCAAATTTTACAAAATTCGAACACCCATTCCAATACGAGTTCAATCATACAAAATTTATCAAATTCCGATACCATTTCGCCCCTCAAATCATGAAATTTCGTTTTGAAAACTTTCTTCAAATACTAACATTCTTCCTAACTAAAAACACAATTTAAATGATGAAAACAAGGACTAATTTATGGATTTTATTTAATTCTAGTGGAAGAACACTTACCCAATCGATTTGTGTGAAAAGCCCTCGAGGAATCGCCAAGAACCGAGCTCTAGAAGTCAAAATGTGATAAAAATGCCCTAATACTCTATTTGAAAAACTATATTCTGCCCAGGCATTTGTGCATCGCGAACGTGGAGGAAAGATCGCGTTCGCGAAGAAGAAAAATAAAGGCTGCCCATATTGCTCATCGTGAACGCGACATTGAGCTCGCGAACGCAGAGAAGGAGAACAGGAACTTACGCGAATGTATGGGGCAGGGAAGCGAACGCAAAGAGGAAAAACGAGGATGTCCAGTAAGGCCCTTCGCGAACGCGGTGTAAGTGGTGCGAACGCGAAGAATAAGGAATGGGGTCTACGCGAACGCGGAGTGCTAAACGCGAACGTGAAGAAGGAGTATTCCCTCCTCCAAACTTACTCATCGCGAACGCGGAGGAGAGGATGCGAACGCGAAGAAGAAAACCAACTAACAAACATCAGCAGTGAAAAAATAGAGGGAAATTGACCTGAAGCCCACCCGATACACACTCAAGGCCCCCGGGACCCCGTATAAACACACAAACAAGCCATATAACCTAACATGGACTCGCTCAAGGTCTCACATCACATAAAACAACGCCGAAATGATGAATCAAACCATAAATCAAATTTATGAACTTTCAAGTCTTCAAATTTCTAAACTCATGCTGAAACATATCAATTCAACGCGGAATGATGCGAAATTTTGCAGACAAGTCCTAATTGACATCCCGGAGCTACTACAACTCTCGGAATCGCATTCCGACCCCGATATCCCAAAAAGTCAACTATGGTCAAACTTCTCCATTTTCCAAACTTCAGATTTTCCAACTTTTGTCGAATTACCTCAAATTACTCTACGGACCTCCAAAACCAATTCCGGACGTGCGCCTAAGTCAAAAGTCACCATACAAAGCTGTTGACATTACCCAAAACTCATTCTGAGGCCGTTTACTCCAAAAGTCAAACCTCCGGTCAAATTCCATCGCTTAAGCTTCCAAAACTAAAATCTTTCCTCCAATTCGACTTTGTATCATCCGGTAACAGAATCCAACCATGAACGCAAGTAGATATACACAAGTTGAAGTTGTTCACGACCTTACGCTACCGAACGGATCTTAAATTTTCAAAACGATGGTCGGGTCATTACAGTTAAACTTATGTACTCATTAAGATTATGAAAGTGGTTGAATATATTTGAAGAGATCACATTCACAATGCCGTTAATCTACGATGAAGACTAAAGAAGAGAGGGAAAAGATCGGCATTAATGGTTGTAGGATCTATCTTACTGATTCCATAACCCTCGTTACAAAAATTAGTAGCAATGTTCTAAACCTTTCCTTACAAGTTGGATTTTCTGTTATCTTTTACTCAGAGAGAGAAAAAGCCCCCTCCCCCCTCATCGAGTCTTCCCCTTGTATATATATTAGGCTTTCCCATTTATCCAGAGGTCCTTAACTTGTATACTGCGATTGACAATTGGCACTCCAGGTCGTCCTTCCTAGGTGTCGCAACGTGTACTGCGTTGCAAAGGCCTTCTGGCGAATCAACCTCGACCATGGTCGTGGAGCGCATCATTACGGCCTTTTGTGTACACGATCATGGCTTAACTGCTTTCTTACCATCCCCTCTTGAGGTCGTTCTTATGCGGTCAGATTTCGATCCATACAAGTATATGGTAACTTTATTCTATATTTGACCATGTTAGTCAAATACATACATACATATATATATATATATATATATATATATTGAATATGAATTAAAGGATATTTAAAATTGATAGATAAAGTTTTTAAATTTGAATTAAAATAAAAAAAGAAATTTATTTTTTATTATCATGTTGTCATACTTAATTCGGTTAATGATCATATGCAATCATGTTATGAACTTTTGTTATCTTATCTAATTATTTAAATACTACTTCGGCTCTCGCAAAAAAAAGAAAAAAAAACTACTCCATATAACTATAAAACTCTTTCACATTTAAAACCCTATACTTATAGTTCTTTAAAACATTATAGCTAGATTTGAAAGCGAATTTCGTTTAAAATAAATGTAATATATAGGGTACACGCCTATGTTTATCCAAATAATAAAAAGGAGCTTAAAAATCGAATAAAAGTTTACTTACATATATAATGAAGTAAACCTACATGCCGAAGAAAGAAACATCACAAAATTAGTCAATATTAAAAAAAAAATCTTCTTCTTTTTGAAGAATGTTACTTTGAAGAGTCAATTTGTATAAATGGACATCAAACAAGTAACACAAGTTGAGCTATACAATTGCTATCATTAATTTCAATTTAGCATATTCTATGAATTTAAGGGTATAAGTTGAAACCTCTTCATTTTGCAGCAGTCAATCCAACATTATAAGGATATAATATTTTATTCGTGAAGAATATTAGTTTTGAATCATTAAATTATGTGAGAGATTTTTTTTCTCTCGAATTCAACGAGAGGGATATTGGTTTCTAATTGATAGTTTTATAGCGATTTTTACGTGTAACAAAAAGTATATTTAAAAAGCAATTGGTATGACGTAAACTTTTTTTAAATGTAAACAAATTGTTTGAATGTGATTATATTTTAAAATATAATTTTATTCTTAAAATTATTATAATAGAAGTCATATCATAGATAAAATCAAGAAATCGAAATCTTGTGAAATATTTATATTTATATGCCCGACCAAATTTAGTGTTTACTTCCTATAGCTAATACAAATAGATGATATACCGACTACACACGATTATACACATACTATATATGGATTATATATAAATTATACATCATTCAATTTTTAAATTTAAGTGGTTAAGTAAGCATTTATTTAGGTTGATTAGTTAACCAAAAGAAAAATATGAAAGAATCTCAACCAATGACTAAAAATATAAATAAAATTCTTATGCACACATTTTCTATTAAAATTCATCCTTTTATAGAGAAATAAATTAATTTTTGTAACAAAATAAAGAAAGACATAAAAAAATATAATAAAATAAAACAAATATAGAAAAAAATGAATGAAAAATCTAAAAATCAGAAATAAGAGACGACAACAAATTTCTTAAACTGTTTCATCTTTGTTGAGTATGAAAAATTTGGAAGTTGGTCTCATCGATTTCAAATATTTTTTTCTACTCAAATACATAGATTATAAGATAAGAATATCTTAGATTTTTTTTTTACTTTACATTGTGTGTCTTTTAAAAGAATCATTATTACTAACAAGCTAATATTGTATTTGAATTTGAATTTAAATACAATTTGAGTAGTTTGCATTGAGGTTAAGCCAAGTATAGTATCAAGAAAAAACTATTTGGCAACTTTTGACACAATATGTGCAATATTATATAATAATAATTAACTAACTTAACATTTAATGATTCAAAGAACAAAAAATCTGTATACATAGGATATTGAAAATTCAAAATATGTGGCTAGAAATATCGATAAACTCAAAATGGAGTCATACTGAAACAAAGTTTCACCAGCTAAGAAATTATTCAAATTTTTAGATAGTTGATTAAGGTGGATTTTAAATTAAGGATAATATCTTCACTTGCATCATTATAAAGATAATCATTATTGAAATAAATAAGAATTTTAGAAATTGAATTTTAAAATGAAATATTTTTTTTGAAAGATAACAACATACCAAATAAGAGTTCACGTTGTAGTTTAAGAGTCATGTCGTGACCAAATCGTCCATATTATGTCAACCTTTGTGATTTGCCATAAATACGAGTTATTATTTTACTTTGTGGCTATTTTTAGGTTCCAATGACACCAGTGAGAATGATGCAAATAAAATTATCACTACGAGATTTGAGAAAATGCTAGTCTTTTTTCATATAGTGTTTCTTAATTAATATCTGACGATTATCTATAATTTATCTTGAAGGTTTAAAATTTAAGGTTGTTTACATATAATTCAAATAATTCAGATATTTAATATGGTTAATGTCAAATATCAAAATAGAGTCATACTGGGGAAAAACTCACTGGCTAAAGAATTTTTAAAATTTTTAGGTCACTAAAATAAATTTTGAATCAAGGATAATATTTTCACTTATATTATTATAAAAATAATAATTATTGAAAAATAAATTTTAGAAAGATAAAATTTAAAATCAGAAAAGGGTTCAAAATGCCCCTAAACTATTGAAAAAGGTTTAAAAATTCCATCCACCTATTGGGCTAAATATACCCCTCTATCCACTTTTTTGGTTTACTTATGCCCTTTGACCGTTAGGTCAATGCTAAATTTAAAATAATTATTATTCTTTTTATAAAACTTAAATAGTCCACTAATTTAGTGAAGTCTTCTTATTTTGTTTTCAGTTTTTACAAAAAATAATTCAGTTTTTACAAACAAAAAAAAAAGGTTTTCATTTTTTCCAGTTTTTTAAAGCATTTTTTTTGCAAAAATTGATTTGTTTTTTGTAAAAACAGAAAAAATAAAATTTTAATAAAATATTTTCGTTTTTGATTTTTTTTTAAAAACGAAATATTTTTTGTTTAAAAAAAAAACTGAAAAACGAAAATAAAATGAAATGCTTTAAAAAAACTGGAAAAAAATATTTTTCAAAAACGAAAATATTTTGTTGACAATATTTTTTTCAGTTTTTAAAAAACGAAAATATTTTATTGAAAATATTTCTTTCTATTTTTACAATTTTTTTTAGTTTTAAAAAAAAATTATTTTTTTGTAAAAACTGAAAAAAAGAAAGAAATAAGACTTTACTAAATTAGTGGACTATTGGTGCATTAGTTTAAAAAACGAAAATATTTTGCAAAATATTTTATTTTTTAAGTTTACAATAAGACTAATAATATTTTTTAATTTAGCATTAGGGCATAAGTGAACCAAAAAAGTGGATGGAGGGTATTTTTAGCCCAATAGGTGAATGGAGGGTATTTTTAAACCTTTTCCAATAGTTTAGGGATATTTTGAACCCTTTTCTGTTTTAAAATAGAAATATCTTTTGAAAGATATCAACACACCAAGTAAGAGTTCAAGTAATAGTAAAAGAGTCAAATCGTATCCAAAGAGTCCTTCATGGTTTCAAACTTTGATCGTTTTGCCATAAATATGAGTTATTATTTTGCTTCCTGACTATTTTTAGGATCCAATAACACGCGAGAATAATACCAAAAAATAAAAATAAAATTATAACTAGGAGATTTGAGAAATGATTAATCTTTTTTATATAGTATTTCTTAATTAATATCCAACTATTATCTATATTTATCAAAAATATTTAAATTTTAAATTATTTATATATAATTCAAATAAGTTAAATATTTTACATAGTTAATGCACGCGCATCCGCAGGAATGCTAACACCACTAGTAGGTTAAAGTAATTATTTTTGTGGCGTCGAAATAGAGACCAAATTTAAAAAGAAAGCTTGTAAACAGCGGTAACTGCATGGGGGTAATATTTAAGAGAGAACTTGAGGAAGAGTACGTGAGAGAGATAGAGAGAGAGACGAATAGTCAACCATTACCGGTGGCGCCGGTCAATGGTTGATGAACCTCTCTTTCATTATTTACTTCGCCTGTCTCGCACCTATTCTTCACCCCTCGCCGTTCTCTTTCTCTCTCTCTCTCGCTGTCTCCTTGAGGAAAACTTTTGAAGGCTTTTTGGGTTTTGTTTTCTGATCAAAAGCTTTGTCAACAACAATGGCAGTACGCTTTTTTATTTAATTTTCTGTCTTCTCCGTTTCTGATTATTGTCAAGTTTTCTTCACTTTATTTGTCGCTGATTTTGTTGCTTGTTCTGATAGTTAGTTTTCATTCCATTGGAAGTAGTACTCTATGACGGAGAAAGTAGTGATGCTATGCTTTAATTAATTGTCTAGCTGGCCCTAATCCCCTTTCTTTAGCCTATGTTTGTGTCCCCTTTATTCACAATTTGTTGTATGGGTACTCACAACTCCTGTTTCCTTCTTCAACCCCTTTCCCTAGTCTTATGCTCCCTTCGGTCTCAAATATTAAGTGTCTTAACAAATTAGATTTATTCTAAAGTATTAATGTTTATTTATAGGAAGACAAGAAATACTTATTTCTGATTCCTTTAGGTTCACCCAAATTGCCGTTCTAGTTAGTGAAATGTTAAGTGAGACATTTAATAAAGATAAATGATATTTTGGACAAATACTCGTATTATTAAGACTATTTAATATACTTAGTATCTTTTGTAGAAGATGTGCAAAAACTTTAAATTATATTATACAGTAGATAAGATGGAAGGGATGGAGTTCCTTGGCGGTTGTGATTTGTGAATAAGTTGATGTTTAAGCCATAGTATTTTATGTGCACTTATGTTGATTGGTGTGGTAGGTTACATTTTTAATTTACTTACTACTTTATTTAGCAAGGGCCCGTCGTTTGTGCTTTTTGTTTCCTTGTGTGATGTCAAATTATAAAATAGATATAGCTCCCTCCCAATATTGTTTTCTTTCATCTGTTTCTATTCATTCTATGCCATGTTCTGCTTTTTGGCTGATCTTTGTTCATTGATTTTGACAGTCAAGTTTGGAGGTTCAACTTAGTAAAGTGCCTAAGTAATCAATTGCTAAATACACTAAGGTAGCAATTGATGCTAAGAGTCACTTATATAATTGGTAGAAATTGAAAGGAGCATAATATGAAATAAGCTTCCAAACATAAAAGGTCATAGAAGTAGATTTACATACACAATCTTGATCTTCAGCTAGCCTCCAATCAAAAATAACGAAAGTCCTAGACCTGGAATTATACTGACCAAACTAATGTGGCTGTCTTATTTCCACATGAAGAATTTGAGATTCTTTGTTGATATTGAGTCCCCAGTTAGTTTACATACCTTTTGTCTCTATGGTGAAAAACACCCCATTGCTATTTCTGTTCTAAGTTAAATGAACTGAAGATAGAATTAATAGGGGTGAAAAATGCTCTGGTTATATCTCATATAAATTTCAAGCCATCCTTCCTTTTATTTTTCTGTTTTTCCTTTTTCCCCCTGGATGCGGATGAATACCTGTAGATTTTGCAAAGTTGTATACTTATTTTCCCTTTATTTGTCACTGTTTCATCTGCAATCCGTGATTGTGTCTTACTTTTTTTGGAATCTTCTATCCACTGATCTTCTTGAGGGTCTTTATTTTAAGGAATATATCCAGAATTTTTGAATTGGCTTCTCAGCAATGTCACCTGTTACTTATAACAATTCATCATATGATGATCGTCTGCGCATTTGTTTAGATTCAACGCATGATTTGTTTCAACAAGTATCTTAGCCTTATCGAATTATTATATGTGAATTTACATGTTTGCAAGGATCCTTGTGCTATACTTATTTCTTGTCCTCTTCTATGAATTCCAAATCTCATGTGGTGAAACTTTTAAGAGCTGTAATTTGTCGTTTGACGTTTTTGTCTTTCTGAATAAATAAAAACTGCATCTTGTCAAGTCTGTGATCGCTGGCGGAAAATTGCAACCAAACACTTGGTTAATGTTTTCCTTTACTTGTTTCAGCAGCGTCCAAATGTTCCCAAGTTTGGCAATTGGGAAAATGATGATAACACGCCCTATACTGTGTATTTTGAAAAAGCAAGGCAAACTCGTGGTACTGGAAAGATCATAAACCCCAATGATCCTGAAGAGAATCCAGATATGTTTCCCAATCTTACTCCCCCACCTCCTGCACCTTCTCGCGCTAGGCCTAAAGCACAAACAGAGGAACCAATTGGGCGCGGGGGAGCAGCGGCTAAGCAAACAAGGGAACACAAACTGAGTAAAGAAGATGGTGATTTTCGGCAGTATGCTAATTCTCCAGCTCGTAACGAGAACACGGGACGAAGAGCTTCCAATGAGCATCAACGTGGTCGTGGATCAAGTTCTGGTCGAACTGGCAGACAAAGTGCGGGATCTGAGCATAGCTTTGATAAATCACCGCTGCACCCACATTATCAGGCAAAGGTTAATGCAGGAAGAGGTGTTGCATCTCCTGCTTGGGAAGGAAAGAATAATTCATACGATAGTAGCCATGGTACTCCTGGAAGATCATTTGAAAGTGCTCATGCTACTCCTGGGAGGTCCAAAATTAAGCAAGAAAGTGTATGTTTTCACCCTATTCTTTTCCATCTTGCATCATAGAATATATTAGAGTTTCATATTGCATGACTTGCTTAGTCTTTGCTGCAACACCCCCCACCTTTTTCATTCAATCGGGAATAACTGCACTCTCAGTCTCTCAGTGTGGCTTAGACTAGTAGAAGGCGTGAGAATGCTAGACCACTGCTCAATACTGGATAATCCACGTTCATCGGGAGACTGGGCAATGGGTCGAATAAACTCCCCTAGGGCCGAAAAAATAACAGACGAATCCTTACTTATATAGGGCTTTGATTGGTATTTTTTTTCTTCGTGATTGGAAAGGAGGGCGCCACAGCTCCACCCAAAGAGCCTTGCTCTGTCCTTTATTAAAGAGAAAAAAGGCTAAGTAGTGAAAGAGCCTTCTCTTGTAGCAGCACTATCCCTTAGTATAACTCTAACTTCCTGCTATACAAAAGTGGTCTGTCTGTCTGGCATTTTCTCACGTAGAGGACTACTTTTACATCGGCTCTCTCTTGTTGGGTAATTCGCCGAGGCGAAAGCAGCTCTAAAGCCGCACCATAATCTGACATTGTAGGAAATTTACTTGGTACTTCTATAATGTCAGCTTATAATCTTTTATATTATATCCCTTAGATGACACGTAGCCAAATTGATTTAATGACGATGTATATGTCTTTTTCCTTGTATATATCCCTTGGATAACATATGACCATTCAGCTAGAAAATCTAAATACTCCAACTTGAAGGTTGCATTTCACTTTTAAGGTCAAACTGAATTAGTTTTTCTGTTTTAGAGGTATAACGATCCACATAAAATTATCATCGTTTTAAAGTTTATTTTACTGGTTTCAAGTTGCATAGAAATTTTATGCAACTATAATTCACAAGCTGTTGAGAGTTGAGACTGACCTCAAACAATCTTGGCATGACTTGAATTTGGATTATAGGAGTACGAATTTGTGCTTCCAATTGATATAAATTAACTTAAGTTGGTACTCTTCCTAGCAGCCTGATAGAGGAGCCGCAGTTCCAAGATTTGGGGAGTGGGATGAGAATGATCCTCAATCTGCTGATAACTACACTCACATTTTTAACAAGGTTCGGGAGGAAAGACAATTGGGTACTGGAAATCCGTCAGGGACACCAAGTAGAACATCTTACAACCCACAAAGGCAAGAAGAAAAGCGGATGGTAAAACACTTTCCCTCCATTGTCATGATCGATTCTTTTAAGAGGCAGATCTCGGACAGATTCTGTGGGTTCAATTGAACCTATCATTTTCGACTCAAACTATGTATTGATATGAAAAAAATATTTAATTATACTTGTTCCGAATCTACTGACTCTAGATCCTGAATTCACTCTGGTTCTTATCTTCTTGTCTGTATTCTGCAGAAATGCTGCTTTCCCTGGTAAAGAAGGGGAGGGCCTTGATTTTGTTTTTTCTTCTGAAGATGTGAAGCTGCGACGGATGTGTAAATAGCTCAACAAATTACTTGTGCAATGTATTAATTCATCTGCTTTACATGCTTCTTGTGGGTGATAATATGAGATATTGTGCAGTTCCTTGTATTGTATTTTCTGCAGTTGTATTGTCTATTAGTAGTCTTTAATAGTGTAATTTTATTTGTCTGTAACAAACAGTGCTTGCTGATTCTTTTATGCACCATTGAGTGCTTTCTCTATTTTAGGTGTGTGAAGTTTAGTGTTACAAAGACAGCTCTTGTGCTTAGTTATTTGTCTGTAATATATTATGTGGTTGCAGATTCAACAGTATGTGCTTTTCTCTATTTTGTGTGCGTGAAGTCTAGTGTTGCAAAGACAGCGCTTTTTGCTTGGTGGTGAGGTGTTTAAGGAACATATTCTCCGCCGTCTCTCCCACTAATTATGTGGTTTTAGAGATACATTTTAGTTATATATACATTGATTGTGCACATAATTTAAACTTTTTTTGAGATTACTGCATTTCAGATACAATAAGAAGCAAGTTTCTCTCATTCTCTCTTCCTCCTCTCCCAAACCCTTTGTTGGTCTTCTCTATTTTGTATGTATACATGAAGTCTAGTGTTGCAAGACATCAGTTTTTGAAAGAACCTAATCTCTGTCGTCTATTTATCGTTTAGTTTCCTTATGCTGCTTTCCCACTAATTATGTGGTTTTAGAGATACATTTTAGTTATATAAATTGGCAGTGCACATAATTTAAACTTTTTGAGATTACTGCATTTCATATACTTTAAGAACCACGTTTCTCTTATTCTCTCTCCCTCCTCCCCTCGGTTGATCTTCTCTATTTCGTATACATGAAGTCTAATGTTGCAAGACAACGCTTTTCGTGCAATGGTGAGGTGTTTTAAGGAACCTATTCTATACCGTCTGTTTACTATGTACTTTTTTATGTTGCTCTCCCGACTCCCGCTTTATGTGTTTTCAGAGATAGATATTAGTTAAATACATTAATTGGCGGTACACAAAATTTAAACATTTTTGAGATTACTGCATTTCAATACAGTAATCACAATGTAGTGTTAATATGTTCCTTAATAAAGTTAATATATTTATAAAGTGCATACAAAACTACAAAAGTATTACTTATAAATCACAATGCTTTAATAAGAATAAGTATGTATTAACTTTTCGAATAGTAATACTCAGAGGCGTATGTAGTGTTATACTACCGGGTTCATCTGAATAGTGGCGGAGCGATCTTATAATAAGGGATGTCAAATGACACCCCTTCACGGGAAAAATATACTATGTAGCTAGGTAAAAAAATAAATGATATGTAAATATACTATGTATTGACTCCACTTAATTTTCGTTATGTTTGCTTTTATAAATTTTGACATCCCTTAATGAAGCCCCTACATCTCAACTTATATTTTCGATGTAGAGTATAGATTTCGAATTGAGAGAGATCAAGAATTCTCACAATTTCTTAGATTCATGGACCCAATTCAATTAGGTGGTATCCTTCATTCGCATTTTTTTCCATTAAGAACATCGATTTATGGATGGAATCAAAATATGCATCATTTTACATAAATATATTCGGTTATTGGCGAAAAATCAATATACTTCTAATGTCGAATCCGGATCAACTAGGACAGAATTAAAGCGTTGGGTCGGAATCTTCTTTGGTGTCAAGGTAATAGCTATGAAATTAGCATAAATATTCATTAAAATTGCAACACATAGTTGGTCTAACCACATAAATTTAAAAATATAATATGTTCAATACTAAAAACCTTAAAGGTTAAATCCATAGAGCTTAAATCCTATATCTGCCTCTGAAAGGGCTAGTAGTAAGGCATTGGGGATCGTAGACCACTAAGAAGAGAGGCCAGTCTTGTTTTCGGCTGGAAATTGAACAGTGCACTCGTTCACACCTAATTAATGGATTCAAGACACGTTTTTTATACACACTCTTTCCTTAACTATTGTCAAGTAATATGTATTGTTATTTATATTTAACTGCTAATGCTATTAAATTATTTGATTTGATATGAACATCGAACACAAATCATTCAGCTTTTTGCAAATTACATCAGCTTTCTGTTTTTAAGGGTGAGATGGGAGTAGTTGTTAAGAAAAGTTAATTAGTCTGATAGAATTAAGTTCATAATATGGTAAAACAAGAAATTCTAGTTTTATTATAAAGAAGAAAACTTTTGATAGTTTGAGTTATATTTAGATATGAATTTTCACTTAAAGGATAAGTGTATGAGTAAAAATCAGTACTATTTCACTGAAAATGCCCTTTCAAATAAGTAGGTCAATATCTCATTTGAATTTCAAATTTGAATATACCTAAGTGATACTAGTAATTTGTTACAGACGTAACTAAAGAAATGAGATTTGTATAATCTACTGGACTAGTATGCACTATAAGAAATCTTTAAGGGAGGTATGTGCAATTATCTCAAAAGAAAAAGATAGAAACAACTAAAGTAAAGTCACATGAGTTTAGCATTTGGTGACTGGTAAGTCAAACTTTCAGCGAAAAAACTCAAAATCGCCGCCAAAATTTGGCGGTCATTCAAAATTCGAAATTCATACGAAAAAGCAATAATAGTACAGTATATGCCGATTTCAGGATTCCAATTTCACTCCCTCCTCCTCCGCTCTCTCTCCCTCTCTCTCTCTCTCTCTGCCCCTATCCCGCTGACCATTAATGGCAATACCATAGCAGAACTGAATATCAGTTTCAGGTATTTCTTCCAAACCCTAATTCACTCTTCAATTCAATAATAGATCCGTTATCTTTTCATTTTTTCCCCCCTTTTCCTTTCACCAAAGGTGCAAAACCACCTGTCTTAAATCCCATCTGCTCTAATACAGTCCGCAGAAAATAATTCAAAATATTCCAGATCTGATAAATTTTGTTTCATGCGCTGTAAGCTGCGGCGAGGGCTAAAATTTTGTAAATTATTGAAATTTTTCTTAGTACGTAGCTGATAGAGTTATGGTGAGAGAACAAAGTATTGAATCATTTTATACCAACTTACGGGATTCAGCTCTAGCTTCAGCTTCTACGTCGCCGCTGCTAGTTTTCCCCTCAACATCTGATGTTGATTCGCTCTGTGCTCTCAAGATAATTGGACATGTCCTTGAATCTGATTCTGTTAGATATGCTTGTTATCCCGTTTCAAGTTTTAGAGAGATTCATAAGTACACCGGGGATAATCTAGGGTCAGCTGCTGATGAGCCTATTACAATTTTGCTGATTAATTGGGGGTGTCAAAGGGATCTTAAGAAGGTTCTAGAAATTGGTCCCTTAGCACGTGTTTTCGTAGTGGATAGTCATAGACCTATACACTTGCATAATTTGAGTGACCAGAATGACCGGGTTATTGTCCTATATACTAAGGATGATGAGCAGCAGGCTGATTTAGCGTATGATTTTGATGTTTCTGCTTTGGCAAATGCTAGTGATTTGAATAGTGATGATGAGTTTGAAGAGGAGTCAGATAGCGAAGATGAAAATGATAGTGAGAGTGAGGAGGAAGATGGAGGTGGGACTAGGAAGAAGAGGAGGATTTCTCAGGAAAATGAGAGTGACCATGTTAAGCTTTTTGGGAAATTAAAGAGGGATTACTATTATATGGGTACCTTCCATGGGAAGCCATCCGGTTGCTTGATGTATGAACTGTCCCATTTTTTGAGAAAGAACACGAATGCATTGCTTTGGTTGGCCTGTGTAGCTTTAACTGATCAGTTTGTTCATGAGAGATTAACTGATGAGCGATATCAAGCTGGGGTAATGGAGCTAGAACAGCATATCAATAGCTCAGGCAATTTAGACTCTATTACCTCAGTAACTCTCAAGGATGGAACGAAGGTCACAGCACCAAATTCTTCGAGGATTGCATATGAGTATGAACCAAGGTTGATGTTGTTACAAGAGTGGAACTTGTTTGATTCAATGCTGTGTTCGTCCTACATCGCAACTAAATTGAAGACATGGAGTGACAATGGGATTAAGAAGATGCAGCTTCTTTTAGCTCGAATGGGTTTTGCACGTGAGGAATGCAAACAAAAGTTTCAGTACATGAGCATCGAAATCAAGAGGAGAATGAAGGACATGTTTGAACAATATCTGCCGGAGTTTGGGCTCACTGATTTCTACTACAGAGGTTTCTTGTTGCTTCATGGGTATAGTTCAAAAGTTTCAGCAGCAGATGTGGTGTATGGGGTTACTGCACTTCTAGAGTCATCTGTAGAGTCAGATGGCTCATGTGCATCCAGACAGTTTGGGGAGGCGTATGATGCGTTGTCCTTGACCAAGCTTGAGAAGTTGGAAACTGGAATGCTACAAGCTATCAAGGTTCAAAGGGCAATTCTTAGACAAGGGAGTGCAGCAATAACCAAGAAAGGTTCTATAAGAAGTGGGAGTAAATTTAGGTGGGTGAAGCTTGAAGACTCAGCAGATGCAAAGCTCCTGTGTCACCCTCAGGCTTTAACTAAATTTGGTTACTTTTTGATGGATGCTTTACGTGAGAAAGGAGCAAGGATGAAACCATTGATCTGTGTTTGCTACACTCAGGAACGAAGCAAAGTGTTGATTGTAGCAATATGTGGGAAGCCACGACTTGGTGCAGTTCAAGGAAATGCGTTTGGGCTTGCGTTCAGTAGTTCGGCTGAAGAGACAGGGGCCGAGTTCTTCCATGAACTGTTTGAATCATCATGGATAGTTTTGGATGCAGTTGCTGTCAATTCGTTCATGATTAAGCTAACAGAGAAACTTTTGTGATGAGGTTTACTTGAACATCCTTTCTTTTTACCATTTAACTGTAATTCTGTTCTTGATAGATGTTTGTTGTTCACTGTGAGCAAACTCCCTTCCGTTGTACTCATCTAAAATAATTTGTTTGTTATGAATTTAGTTTACATGTATAACCAAGTTGGCTGCTTCTCTTCATTGTTTGTTACAACACTTATTTTCACTTGTATTTAGTTTCATGATGTTGAAGCTACTATCATTTAACATTATGCTTCTAACTCTCTTTGTATCCTTGCTGTATGGTCTTCTCACTATGAGACAGTGTACTTGCATAGTAAGTAATTTTTATGTATTTTAAAATGAAAAGCTTAGATTTCCTTGGAATCTTTAGATTTTTTTATTATGTAATGCATCTTCCTGATTTTGTCATTCAATTTATTGTTTGACCTGATATTTTTGGGTGAATGAACCACTTACATTTACTTGGGCCTTTACTTCAGCATACTGCCAGTAGATGTGTGATATTGTTGTCTTGAAATTCTTAATCTTTGTAATTCAGTCCAACTTTTACTGCAAAAGGTAGTACTAAGAAGAAGCTATTCCCCTCTCAATTTGGATGACCTAGCTTGACTAGTAAAGATTAAGCCAATAAAGTTTTGAAGAAGCTCCTTTTGAGTTGAATAAAAGTAATAAGTAGTTGAAATGTATGAATAGAAAGAGTTTAAAAGATGATATAGGGAGAAAAAACCCAGAAATAGTCCCTTAAATTCTGACCATTACTTGAAGTCATTCCTGTACTTCACATGGATTATAAATAGTCCTTCAAGTATTCAAAACTAGTGCATTTTGATCCTTGTGAAACGTCTGTTAAAAGCTACTTGATCTATCACTGCAAGGGTCACCTTAGCTTTATCTCTGGAGCCTAACTTCCTTGGAGGCATCAGCACCTTAGGAGACATTTTCTCTCTATTCAGAGAGTGTTTTCAAAGAATTCAGCACATTGTGATCTCTGGACGCCAAAGCTTCTCGAGTCATGCTGAGCCTTGCCTTTAGAGGCTACTTTCTTCATAGCCTGTGCATTTTTACTTTTCACTTCAGAGGCTTCAATTGCCTTTATCTTCCTCTTATTCCTTTTCTTAAATTTCTTTGTAGTTCCTTCCAATTTCTCTTCTTTTTTCCCTCCATTTCCTTGATATTCATCATTTTCCACTGTGTCTCCTAGGATATCTTTGTAACACTTGTCTGATTTCCTCTTCCCCATTTTTGTCACAATTACCACTATCATCTTCTTCATTTCTCTTTTTACCACTATTTCAGTTCTCTTTTTCTACACCTGCAGCACCTCTCTCATTTTCTGCTGTTTTTGTCCATTTTCTTAGTTATCATCTCCACTGTTGTTACCAATGACATCCTTTTCATTTCTTTCAATACCACTGTTTCCATCTTCTCCCATCATTGCATCTGTTTGATTATATTTGTTTTTTGTTAAGGATACTCTCCATTCTGCTTTTTTCTTCTTATACTGTTGTACTGCACTTTCATTGTCTCTGAAAAACTGTGATCAGACTCTGCATTTTGACCTCTGTTAACACAAGTCTGCTCTTAACCTCTGGTTCAGGAGATAACTGTAGTTATGTCAACATTGTTTGTTATCGTTGGTGCCATTTGCTTTTGGATAGCTTCAGCAGCATTGTCATCTTTGGAAACTGATTTATCAGTTAAAGCCTTTAGCCTTGACCTTGGTTTTTGCGTGCAGATACAATGTCACCAACTCTACAGCTTCAAATCAAAGCCTGTTAAATATGTAATAGTGGTCCATGTAGTTGCAGGAAAATTAATAAGCAAGAGAAAGAGATTGCAATTGGCAAACACTGGTTAGATTTTGATTGATTTTTTCTAAAGAATAAATCACACCACGTTCAACTGTTAACATCTTCTCTTCTTTAACATCCTTACAAGGTTTACCCACTTTATTGGAGGTTTTCCTTTCACTTACAAGTTGTATTCAACTATTATCGGGTTTTAGCTTTACGCACTCCAACTTTTATCAGGTCAATTTTGCAAAGTTTTTCAGATATATGCAACGGACTACTAATTTTTTTTTAATAAGGTAGGGCATGTTTAGTATCTCAACTAGTCCAAATTTATGCAAAGATTAACTGTTTGGGTGAGTGATGTAATTAGTAGCTATTACAATGAGTTGATTCTCAATTGATCCAGTATGGGGATCAAGAATTTGTAAACAAGCTGATTCTCAATCCCGCTATTAAAGGTTTAAGCTGAACGGACTCTATAAATTACTCAAGTCTAAATCAGCGTTTGGCTTAGCTGATAAGCATTAGGTGCTGAAAAGCACTTTTAAGTGCTGAAGCTAACTTATAATATAAGCAGTTACGTGTTTGGATAAAAGTGATGAAATTAATAATAAGCAGCTGAAATTGTTTGATTAAAAAGTGATGATAAGCTTTTTTTATGTTAAAATGATTTAAATGGCCTCATAACAACTTACACTAAAAATGTTATTTTCTTCAAAATTTTAGATTCTACATAGGTTCTACCTATTTATCATGTTATTTTAATTATAAAAATGATTAGATAATATCTTTTTCTATTAATATAATTTATGTTATGATAAGTATACAATCATAAATTAGACGGGGTGGAGTATAAATTAACAAAAGTTAAGAAAAAACCCTTAAATAATGCACACAATGTTTGTAGAGAAGAAACAAGCACTTAATATGTATTGAAGAACTGGGATAGATAAGTGCTTATAAGAGACCAACTTATAACTTTTGGCTTATTTTTGGCTTATAAGCACTTTTAATTTTACCAAATACGTAGATAAACCAAAAAACGCTTAAAAACTAGTTTGACCAACTTATAAGCTTAGTCAATCACCCTCTATAGTCTTTGAAATGTCAGGTAATGACTTGATATCCAATTGATAAGGAAATATTTTTTCACCAATTATAATAGTAATAAAATCTTTGAAAAGTTATGTAATGATATATACCATACAAATATAACCTAACTCATATTGACCCGAGGTTCTGAACAAACTTTGGGAGTGTTGAGTTATAACTCATACTCTTAATTAGTTTTGACCGATTCAATTTTGATCCAACAATTCCATTTCGACTCCTAATTTAAACCAACCATCAATGGGGATATAAATAAAATGAGAACTATGGATGGAGTAAGCAAATCGTCCCCCTCCCCCCGTCCGTTCAAGTGCTTCAGTTGTAACTTTGTAAGAGTGAGGGCGTTTAAAGGTTTGAAGTCAACTTAATTCCTTCCCAATTTATGCTTCTTTTTTTGTTATTTTTATGATATTCACACAATTCAATCAATAATATTGACAAGATATGCTATTACTTGAATTGATACGATATGCTTACTTCACTTCATTTTCCTTTTTTACAAATTTTAAATATTGATACGACATATTCTCAATCAAACCAATATTTTTTTCTATACAAATTTCGACAAGATTAATATAATACTATTATCTTAAACTCTACATTCAAATTGTGCATTAAAATGAGTGTACTTTTTGGTGAACTACATTAATGTTATATTATGGTTCTGTTGTACAAGAACAACAAAGAAAATCCATTTTTCGAACTTCAGAAATTAATTAAGTAAAAGCACCAAGTTTCTTAAACTCTTTTCTACACAATCAAAGTAGGAGAATATTAAAGTAGCACATTGAAATGAAAGGTTTGAAAAGGTTAAAATTTATCCGCTTATATTTATATCAAATTAAGCAATACATAATATGTATTTGTAAAGAAATTTTTGTTATTAAAGTAACTGATCAATAATAATGTTTACCCTAAAATTCGAGGAACAATTAAATTTGTAATGTGATTTTAAGGATACGTGATTCCGCTTAATAATAATTGATTAACTTAGAGATAAATTATGTGAATTGACAAGAATGTAAAACAAACCAATGCTTAGACAATGCCCTCCAGAATAATGAAGTAAGAACAATAAGTTGATGAGCATAAGAAAGAAATATTATATTGCCTTGATATTTGTGAAAGTAGTGTTTACAAATGATGGGGACTCCCCTTTATATACTAGAGGATTCCTAATTATTATACAATTCTAATTACGGAAGTAAATCCCATGATTGGTACCAATAACCGCTCTTGATTGATCTGTTCCGAGATTTCCGCCGCGATCTTCGACAGGTTACGGATATCTCGTCATTCTGTTATTATAATCCACTCGAAGTCGGTCATACTTGGTCTCAACTGTTGCTGGCCTCGGTCTCATCGGACACTTCGATCTCTAGGTTCGATGCCTCATCTTCGAGCTCAGCCTGATTCATTACGAGGCTACCCTCGATACAACTCCCTTGTCTCGATCAAACAGTAGGAAGGCCCGATTTTGACCGTATACAGATAGTCCACTCGTTTCTTGGAGTGTAACGAGAAGAAACGAACTGAGACTTCAATTTAATACCTCGACCAATTATGACGTCACCCTCATAACGTAAGCGACGGAGGCGACTGAAGGGTCGCGTCTGCACAATTCTCAAGATCATTATTAGTGCCAGTTGATGGTCGGCCACCAGTGTTTTCAAACCGTCCTAGCAGATAATATAAATAGACCATCTTCATAATTTTCACAAACTTTATTTTCAAAATTTCCCCTAATCTTCAAAAACTCTTTTACTCACTTTAAGCTTATCAATTCTGCCAGTTCTTCAAATCCCGTTTGCCAATGTTTTCTTAAAATAACAAGTTCCGCCTTCTTCTTTCTTTGACCTCATATAACAATGGAGAACACATAAAAAACTGTTCCTCAAATGGAAAAAGCCTCCTCATCGCGGCCGACCGGTGATAAAACGTTGGTGGAGCCACGCATCGAAGAGTGCGTTCCCGGGTCATGCGACCTCATTTCTGATTTTAAAGTTGAAAACCCCTCTTCGGCTCCTGGCCGATGTGAGCCCATGTCGATATATATATGCTCAATAACTGAAGGCAATCTCGATCAGGTGAAAAAAAATAGCCACTGGGAAAACATAGAGGTGGTGATTCCTACCCCCGAGGAGGATATTACCACTCATGTGAAAGGTTTTTAAGTGTTTACACTTACCCTTTCACGATGGGTCCCGTTGATCCTGTTATAATCGACTTCTGCCGCCAATACCACATAACCCTAGGCCAAATCCACCCCTCTTTTTGGTGCATCGTTATTTTGCTCCGATTCTTTGTGAGCAAGGTCGAAGGGATGTCTTTCACCCTTGATCATCTCATTAGACTATACAGCCTCTGTCTCTATCAAGACGGATTAATAAGGCTTTAGCGTCGGGCCACAAAGGTGTTGTTCTCGAGCATAGACGAGGACAAAGATCGAGGATGGATGGGCCAGTTTGTCCGAGTCAGGACTTATGACATAATCCCGGTCGAGAAGATGCCATTCTCCGAAGAATGGAACATGAAGCGTAAGTACAAACCCACCAATAGTTTCTGTTAATTGTTTTGCTTCCTTTGCCTTTTCTCATCTACATTCTTCCTTATGGTGTAGCGGTCTCTTGGGTGCCTGGTGCGGTCCTGAACCTTGCAGGCTGGGTTCGAAAACGGGCCTCGACTTCTTCGTACATTGAGCGCTCGTGGCGCAATTTGGACGAGGGCTGATGGGAGGCCAAAAATCACAGTAAGCTTCTTTATCTGTGTTCGATGCCTTCATGTGGAATACTTTATTTTTACTTGATTTCCTCCCATACAGGTCTTGGAGACAAAGCCGTCATGAGGCCACCTCCCCCTAGGGAAGAGGAGGCCCCGAAACCGGCTAAGGATAAGAAGAAGAGAAGGGCCTCGCCTTCTGATACTCCAAAGCCTAAGAAGATCAAGGCTCGTAAGTCGAAGAATGACTGTGTCGCTCTGCCTACTGTCGTATCCCAAAAACTACGAAATAAAGAAGAGGAGGGAGAAGATGTCGACTGTGTGCTGGTGGCTCGAAAGAGGGGAAGCATCGAAGCTTCAAAAATAGCTGAGTCGTTGATGGTCGAGGAGGCTCATCTTTGGACCGAGGATATCTCAGAAGATGGCCCGAGCAAAGTCCCCGAGTTATCGGGTGCTGACGATGTCTCTCGCCGTGACGAACAATCGGCGGGTGTGCATGAAGGGTCCAGTTCGAAGGCCCATCGAAAAGGAGAGAGTGCCCCAAGTGACTTGCTTGAGGCGATCAATATTGATGATTCGCCACCCGACCCCACATTTTCTGAAGGGCAATCTCGGGAGGCTTAGTCTATGGAGACCCCCAATGCGGGAACGACCCACGAAGGGGATGACATATTCAGCTGCTTCTTCACGGGGGTCGATGACGTTTTCGACCTGGATGCAACGATCATTTTTTATGAGGCTCAGCGACTCCTGAACCAGGTAAATTTCAGCTCCCGTCATTATGTTTGCGTTTACTTTTATTTCCTTTTGTCTGATTTTCTTCCTTTCTCCATAGGCATTGACATTCCACCGAGAAGCGCTTTCCAAATCCCGAACTGATCCAAACCGATGTGAGGCCGATCTCAAAAGGCTCACGGAGGATAGAGAGGCCCCCAAACTCCTCTATGTGCAAAAAGAATAGAAGATCAGGGACCTTCGAGCCGAATTTACAAGAGCTCATAAAGAGCAGACCGATCTTATCGAACAGGTAACGCAAAATTTTTGGGGATCTTGACATATTAATTTGATATTGGCAACTAACACTTAGATCCTGCAAGTTCAACAGAAGGTCGAAAAGATTTAGCAGCTTCGCGAGGAAGGTGAGGTGAAAGAGGTAGAGACTTTGGGATGGAAACAGAACATGGACCGCCTCGCCTCGGAGAAAGATACGGCTCGAGCCTAACTGTCTTCGGTTGAGCATCAACTCCAAAGCGTGAATGAGGAGAGCTTGTCCCAAGTCAAAAAAGTTGAAGAGTTCGAGACTCGGTTAGCCACTGAGCTTGCAAAGGCCACATCCGAGGCGGTCGTTGCCGTCTACCGAGCCAATGCTGAAGTCGCTAACGCTAGAGCAAAGGAAATTTCTGGTGTTGCTCAGGTTCGATTATCCTGTGTTGCCGAGTATTCTAAGCGCCAGTCTCAGAGAGAGACTCTCGAAGAGATTCATGCTCGTGGATTTAACCTCACTGTCGATATCGAGAATGCGAAGGTGCTGGAGGACGAAGCCAAAGCTTTACTCTCTGATGATGATGACTCCGGGAGCGTGAGTGGATCCGAGAGCGGAGGAGATGAAGATGAAGCTCCCGAGGAGGGTGAATATTAAGCTCTCGAGGAGGATTAAGCGCTTAGAATTTTTTCTCCTTTTTTGGATTTTTGTGTAAGACCCTGAGTGGTCTTTGTAAATACTTTTGCAAATATGAAAGATCCCTTTTTCTTTTCGGTTTGTCTTTGATTTCTGTTTCGTGAAAACTTTGTTTTGCTTTCGCCTTATGAAAATTTTGATATACTTTAGGCCTTGTGAGAAATTTGACTCACTTCGTTGCCTTGCGAAAATTTTGTTGAAATCAGATTGCTATAGCCTCTATAATCGAGTGAGTACTTGCTCGAACTTAGAGTAGAAAAAACCCTTAGGTTTTTTGGTTAAGCTAGGGCGGGTCCTCGAGCTCAATAATGTAATGTCCCTTAGGCTCTTGAATAAGGCCGATATGGCCTTGAAAGAGTGGCTTTTTCCCTATTTCAGCTTAAAAGTTTTAATAAAAATTTGTTATACCTTAGCATAAGGTAGATTTGTACCCATAAGTGTTATCGAAGAACTTTGTTATGCCTTAGCATAAGTTTGTTCAATTTGGTACCTCTTAAGGTTTTAGAGGGTTGATGTTATCGAAACCCTATGTAAATTTGCCGAGGGTACCCCATTTTCACCGGTTTTATGAAAATGTTTGAAGGCCTGTTTGATTACGGAATTCGAACGTCTCTGAACCGTGTTATTTTGGCCGTAGCCTTTAACTTGATATTTTCCCATTGAGCTTGTTTCTCTATTATATTTCAAACTTGTTCGACGTATCAGTCCCCGAGTGGGGTGGCCGTAGCCTATAAAATCGAAGATTTCCTTTTTAAGGTCTTAAGATTTCGAAGTTTTAATTTTTGAGCATATCAATTTTCGAACGGCAGTCCCCGAGTACAAGGTTAATTACCCGAGATTAAGTCGCGATTAGATCTTGAGCCGGTTTCTGTAATATATCGTAAGTATGAAATTGTGAAGTAGAAATCTCACAAAGGCATGGAACATCTGACAAGGAAAAAGTACTTCTTTCAATGGATCATTCATGCGTACATGTTTTGTCATTAAGGCTTGGGCAATCTACGTGGGCCCGATTCGTTTGACCGTTTGGCCCTTTACAAAATTTTCCTATTGAAACCCTGCTCACATGAAGCATCTTGCTTGAAAACGTAACATCCGATGGGTATGCCCCCCAGTCTTCAAACTTGCACTAATATTGCATAATTAATTAATAGTACATCAAATTAATTTAATAAACTACAACGTTAAGCATAATACGACTAATAAAATTAAAATAACACAAGTTTGAATTAAACTTAAAATATTAGATACGAATGTCTTGAGGACGCCCTGGACAATACTTGGTTAAATGCCTCTTTAAAGGGCCTGAGCCCTCCATCTTTCGCCGAATGAAGACAAAACCACAGTGCTTGCACGATATCGTGTAAGTTTCTTCATTTTCTTCAACCAAATTATAATGTTCCCGAACAAATGGGGTAATTCTAGGACCACCGGGCATGATTTAACTTGAATTGAGAATTTGAGTAGAGAGAGATTGATGATTTTGTGAGTAAAAATGAAAGAATGAGGGGGTATTTATATTTGAAAAAAGGGAAAAAGTATAATTATAAAAAGTTTGGGGGCCATTTGGCTATTTTTTAAAATACCAAACGGCTATTTTTAGGCTCAAATGGCTAGATTTTAAAAATCTGGCCGTTGGCCATTTTTTTTTTTTTAAATTTTTTTATTTAAATTATGACCGTTGGGCCCGCTTGGCCCCGCCCAGGCCCGCATGGCGGGCCCGGGCTAAACGGGCCCAGGCTCACGGGCCCAAAACAAAGACCCCGCCCCCCACGGGCCTAAAGCCCTCCAAGCCCGGCCCCCCCACGGGCCGGCCCGCTTAGCCCGCAAGCCCCGGGCCCGGCCCACTTGCCACCCTTACTGATGATACCAGGACCTGATATGGTCCTTCCCATTTTGGGCTGATTTTCCCCTCGTTTGGATCTCGAGTGTTGAGGGTGACCTTTCTCAGAACTAAGTCTCCTATTTTGAAGTGGCAAAGGTTGGTTCTTCTATTATAGTATCTCTCGATTCGTTGCTTTTGTGCAGCCATTCGAACTAGTGCGGCTTCTGGTTTTTCATCCAGTAGTTCGAGGCTAGTATTCATAGCCTCGTGATTTGATTCTTCCATTGTATGTCGAATTCTGGCGTTGGGTTTCCCAACTTCGACTGGAATCAAGGCTTCAGAGCCATATACTAAGGAGAACGGGGTTTCCCCCGTACTGGATTTTGAGGTTGTTCGATATGCCCAAAGGACCTCGGGTAGAATTTCTCTTCATTTCCCCTTAGCGTGGTTCAACCTTTTCTTTAGTTTTTGAATGATGGTCTTGTTCGTCGATTCGGTCTGTTCGCTCCCACTAGGATGATACGGCATCGACAATATCCTTTTTATTTTATGGTCTCCGAGGAACTTTGTTATTTTGCTGCCGATAAATTGTTTTCCATTGTCGCACACTATCTCGGCGGGTATCCCGAATTGGCATACGATGTGATCCCAGATGAAGTCTATAACTTCTTTCTCTCTGAATTTCTCGAAAGCCTGTGCTTTCACCCATTTAGAGAAGTAGTCAGTCATAAACAAAATGAATTTAGCTTTACCTGGAGCCGATGGTAGAGGTACGACGATATCCATCCTCCATTTCATGAATGACCATGGGGGTAGGACTGAATGAAGTTGTTCTCCGGGTTGGTGGATCATCGGTGCATACCTTTGGCACTTATCACATTTCTAACAAACTCCTTGGTGTCTTTTTCCATACTATCCCAATAGTACCCTGCTCTGATGATTTTGTGAACTAGTGATTCAGAACCGGAGTGGTTCCCACAAGTACCTTCATGGACTTCCCGTAGAACATAATCGGTGTCACCTGGTCCCAAACATACTGCTAATGGTCTGTCGAACGTCCTTCTGTATAATGTTCCATCTTCAGCCGATGTGAATCGAGCAGCTTTGGTTCGTAGGGTCCTCGATTCTTTAGGGTCTGATGGGAGCTTTTCGTTTTTCAAGTATTTGATATATTTATTCCTCCAATCCCATGTTAAGCTAGTGGAGTTTATCTCAGCGTGACCTTCTTCGACCACAGATCTCGAGAGTTGGACGTCAGTCCCTGACATGATTTCATCCTCCTCGACCGATGACCCTAAATTTGCAAGAGCATTGGCTTCACTGTTCTGCTCTCGAGGTACGTGCTGCAAAGTCCATTCTTTAAAGCGGTGCAAAGTCACCTGCAACTTGTCCAAATACCTTTGCATTCTATCCTCTCGAACCTCGAAGGTTTTGTTAACTTGGTTTACTACCACCAAGGAGTCGCACTTGGCCTCAATGACTTTCGCTCCCAAGCTTTTAGCTAGTTCGAGACCTGCAATCATGGCCTCATACTCATCCTCATTGTTAGTCAACTTAGAAGTTTTGATGGATTTTCTAATGGTGTTGCCCGTTGGCGGCTTGAAAACGATGCCTAGCCCAAACCTCTTCACATTCAAAGCGCCGCCTGTGAAAAGGGTCCACCGCCCCGATGATGTACCGATTTTAACAAGAGTTCCTTTTCGACTTCGGGTACGAGGGTTGGCGTGAAATCTGTCAATAAGTATGCTAAAATTTGAGACTTGATGGTCATTCGAGGTTAATATTCGATATCGTACCCACTGAGTTCGACAGCCCATTTGTCCAATCGGCCCGACAGTTCAGGATTATACAAAACATTACGAAGTGGGTAAGTGGTTAATACACATATGGGGTGACATTGAAAATATGGTTTTAGCTTCCTAGAGGCGCTTATCAGTGCAAGTGCCAATTTCTCTAAATGTGGATATCTAGTTTCTGCTTCTCCTAGCGTTCGACTCACATAATAAATAGGAAATTGTGTACCTTGATCTTCTTGAACCAGGACACCACTTATCGCGATCTCTGAGACTTCCAAGCACAAGTAAAGTTTTTCATCTGCCTTTGGAGTATGAAAGCAATGGTGGGCTCGAGAGGTATCGCTTCAATTCCTCTAACGTCTATTTGTCACGCCCCAAAATCGAGGGACGAGACCGGTGCCTAACCGGGTGAACCCAGTCAAGTGGACCTGGATTGCCTTTCCTGCCCAACGTATTACCCCGCGTTCATAACATGCATTATTTCATGTGAGTTAGCCGATTTTAGTTTCAAAGTACATTTTACAACATATCTCCATTTGTTTCCTATTTTAACATTTCAACGATTGATATTCAAACATACATAATACATACATAACTTTCCAATATGATCCACGGTTCCGAGTACGTACTGTTACTACCCAAAAATATATATATACACCCACTTCATGTCTACGGAGCCTCTACGAATACTAGGGATTTTACATAACTTGCTGGTAACAAGGCCCCGACTATACCTTTACAACATAAACAAAAGAGGGTGGTATCATCCACACACGGCCCCGAGGAGAAGAGGGGCTCACCACAAGTGCTGCAGATATGAAGAGGAGGTACCACTAACGACGGGTTGAGCTACCTGCTATAGAACCACCTACATCCATATAAAAGATGTAGCGCCCCCAGCAAAAGGGACGTTAGTACCATGGAATAGTACTAGTATGTATGAACAAACTTTATCCCAAGTAAAATCAACCAATATACAAATAAGAAAAAAGACAGAAAGAGGACCAACAATCAAAACGCACGGAAAGAGACAATCAAAGTCAACAATTTTACAATCTCTCCTTTTCCCCTTTCCAACACCACCATATTCACGAGTTGCATCAATTTCATATCAATAGTGATAAAGATCACTTTTCCACCCTTATTACCTTGGCCACCCTTATCACCACAACCCACACCTTATTACTTCGTGTTGCGGCGCGCAACCCGACCCTGCCTGACAATTTATATTTAAAAAACAACACCACCAATAATTTCATCGTGATAACGATCACTTTTCCACCCTTATTACCTCGGCCACCCTTATCGCCACAACCCACACCTTATTACTTCGTGTTGCGGTGCGCAACCCGACCCTGCCTGACAATTTATATTTCAAAAATAACACCACCAATAATTTCATCACAACAACAACAACAAAAAACAATTTCATTATAAGAACTTTCCTTTCAAGGATCACAAATTCAACAACAACACCAAACAATTTCATCACATGGGCCTTCTTTTCAAGGGTCACAATTCACATTTAACAATTCATTTACTTGGGCTCAAGGCACCCCAAACTTTCATCAAGCATTTTTTATGCACAAGGTGTTGCCATAACCGTTCAACTTATTTACANCAATTTATGCACAAGGTGTTGCCATAACCGTTCAACTTATTTACAATGCTTCATATCAATAACTTTAAACAACTACCATCTTTGCACATAATAAAGTAGGCATGCCAAGTCACAATTCAAAATCTCATCTAACACAGTGGGGTGGCAATCAACTAGACAGTCAATTCACATATTTCCATATAAGTACACATACCGTATGCTTGCCACAACAAGAGGGATTTTACAAGGGTTAAAGTTAACCATACATACCTGGAGTCGAAATCCCTTTTTAACTTTTACTCACAAATCACCGAACCGACTAGTACTGTCAATCTAGTTCACAATTAAACATATTCAACTCAGAATTGAAAATTGCATACAATCCGGACTCTCTTAAGCATTTTGCCGAACACTATGTGACCCCATTAGATTACCAACCCCGACTTTGTGAAATTTACCCCAAACCACTCCCTCTTACTAGATTAACACCATTATTAAACATGCATGCAAGGTCTTAGTTAATATTTTCAAGAATCAATCCATGCAAATTCTCCCTTTGTTTAAAATCAGAAAATTAATGGAAAAAGGGTTGGGAACCCTTACCTGCTAGAATGGGGAAAAAGGAGATTACTCGAAATATCAGGCCTGAGGAACTTTGAAAATCACTTTGGTGGAAGAACCACTTTCTCTCTCAAGAACTTCCCTTTTCTTCTCTCTATTTTGTTCAGAAGACTGGTTAAAATGAAGGGGTGGGGTGTTTTAATGAACTGGGGGTGGGGTTTTAAAATTAGAAAAATTAGGGGCCCGACACAGGAATGCGGTCAGGAATGCGGTCAGGAATGCGATCACATTCCTGACATGCGGTCCGCAGAGACGACCGCAGAATGGCCCTCCAGATGGGCCAACCTTAAAAATACACTGTGCAGGTATGCGACCACTATGCGATCCGCATACACGTTATGCGATCGCATAGTGCGTCGCGTAACCTCCCTCACAAAATCAAAGGGCAAGAATGCGACAACTATGCGGTCCATTATGCGATCGCCTTTCGGTTCTGCGGACCGCATAGTTGTCGCATTCTTGCCCTTTGATTTTGTGAGGGAGGTTACGCGACGCACTATGCGATCCGCATACACGTTATGCGATCGCATAGTGCGTCGCGTAACCTCCCTCACAAAATCAAAGGGCAAGAATGCGACAACTATGCGGTCCGCAGAACCGAAATGCGATCGCATAATGGACCGCATAGTTGTCCTTAAATTGGGCAGTGATTCTGCCCATGTATGCGACCACCATGCGGTCCGCATACACGTTATGCGATCGCATAGTGCGTCGCATAACACCCAATTTATGGAAAATTTATTCTTTCAAATTCCGGGGTACTTTTACACAAATAAGGTCCGTTTTAAGAATTTTTACAGTTATAACAACTCGGGGACTTATTCGGGCATTATTTTAAACAGGAAATTTTACGGGTCGTTACACTATTGGCATTCCGGGGCCCAGGCAAAATCGTTCTTATTTTGAGTAGAGAGAAGAATCTATGGCTCCGATTCGGCGATCTCGAGATGAATCGGCCTAAGGCAACTATCCGCCCTGTCAGCCTTTGCACGACTTTAACGCTGTCCACGACGGTAATGTCTTTGATGGCCTTGATTTTATTGGGGTTGATCTCGATTCCCCGATTCAACACCATGAAGCCAAGGAACTTGCCCGAACCGACCCCGAAAGCACATTTCTTGGGGTTGAGCTTCATGTTGTATTTCCTCAGTATATTGAATGTTTCCTACAAATGTGTCAAATGGTCCTCCGCGCATAGGGATTTAACTAGAATATCATCAATATATACTTCCATTGACCTACCTATTTGTTCTTCGAACATTTTATTTACTAGACATTTGGTAGGTAGCTCCTGCGTTTTTTAGCCCAAAGGGCATTACATTATAACAATATGTTCCATACTTGGCGATAAATGAAGTCTTTTCTTGGTTTTCCGGGTTCATTTGAATTTGATTGTACCCGGAATAGGCATCGAGAAAGCTAAGGATCTCGTGGCCGGCCATGGCGTCGATCATGCGATCGATGTTAGGCAGTGGAAAAGAATCTTTGTACATGCCTTGTTCAAATCCTTATAATCTACACAAATCTTAAGTTTGTTCCCTTTTTTAGGAACTACGACTACATTAGCTAACCATCTGGGATATCTCACCTCCCGAATGGACCCTATTTTGAGAACTGTAGTTACCTCGTCCTTTATGAATGCGTGCTTTACCTCGGACTGGGATCTTCTCTTTTGTTTCACCGATTTGAACTTTGGGTGCAGGCTTACCGATGTATTGTTATCTCCGGTGGGATCCCTGTCATGTCTAAGTGGGACCAAGCAAAACAATCTATGTTATCAATAAGAAATTGGATAAGCTTTTTCCTGAGCTTGGGGGTTAACCCTGTTCCCAGGTATACCTTTCGCTTGGGCAGGTACACGATCAATAACATGTTCCAGCTCTTCGACCGTTGATTTGGTAGCATCGGAATCTTCGGTAACAACAAAAGTTCGGGGAGTCAAAAAATCTTCCTCTTTTCCTTCCATTTCCTGCTTCTCCGATTCGGTCGAGGCCGGTGGCGGTGATTGCTATTTGGCTTCCTGTTTACCTTTGATGCTCGATCCCTCTGATGCCGTACCGGTATTACCTTGTGATGTTTTAGACGTTAATACCACACATGAATATAGGTTAAATGTGTGGTACCCAATTTTCGAGTGTTGTCTCACAAGAAGAACCTGGTTCTTATTTGTGTTCCAACTTCTACTGTTGCGGAATAATAAAAGCAGTAAAGTAAAAACACAGAGATTTTTACGTGGAAAACACCTGGCTCAAAAGGTGAAAAAACCACGACCTACTCCTCAATAGGATTTGCTCAAACTCTTCACTAAAAACTCTGAGCCAAACGGACTTACAAAATAAACTCTTTTGTAATCCTAGGACTAACTCTAGTCCCTTTGTATCAACTAGCCTCTAGCTAATTTCTACAAGCTTCAAGTTAACTCTAACTTGAACAACGTGTACCTATTACAATTGCTTCTATGAAAGATGATAAGATACAATATTGAAACTCCTACTACAATTAACTAGACTCAATACATAAACGATGAAACTGGTTCTTCTAGCTGATATGTAGCCTTTGTATCGCACAATAATTTTGCTCGCAAAACCTCTGGGAATTTTGCTTTCAGATCTTAATTCAATTATGCCTTTGTGTGTCTCAAATTTCAGCAGAAATACTTCAAGTATTTATAGAGTCAGTAGTTGAGTTTGTCGATCAATTCTAGTTCAACTTTTCCTTGGAGAAAGAGTTCAAATTAAACTCAACTTCCTTCCTTTGTTACTTTCCTTGTTGAATTCAACTTCTATTTTCTCATCAGTTTGCAACCTTTTCGCATTAGGAGACAATCTCTTGGTTCATTGATACTTCACAATCACAAATATCTCCTATGCATATACGGTTCATGTGCCAGCTATTCAGTTCAAGAATGTGTGCTCTGATGGACCTGGTTCAACTGGTCAGACATTTGTCAATCTTCAAAACTATGCAGTGACTTGGGTCAACAAATTCCCCCTTTTTGATGATGACAAACTCTGTGCTTAATCCTGTATACACTTCAAACACTTTGTACGATTTTAAGCATTAATCATAGAGAAACCAGGTTCATTAGGTTATAAATATCCCTTTGAAAAAAATTGAAAAGTTCAGCACATATCTTTCCCCTTTTGGCATCATCGAAAAGTTGCAAAATGATACTCTTACCAGATTTATTAATTATTACTCATGGCCATTTGAGGCAACTGCAGGTGCAAAGCATGATTAATCAACACAAGAAACCAATAAATGTAAGCTAAATAAGAAATTGAGACAAGGCAATAACTAAACAGCAAAATTCATTGATTATAGACGAACATCAACCACCAAACAATTTAAACAAAAAAAGCCAAAAACCATGAGCAACACAGAGAAAAAAAACCAGAAACAAGTCCCGAACTGGGCACTGAATGGTTATTGGGTAGCTCTGGACAACCTAAGGAAGGGAAGGTGCATAGGAGGTTGTGGTCTTGGATTGTAGAAGAGAAAGCATCTGCTGAAGAACACCCTCATTCTTTTCCTTCTCTTTTGCTAATTCAGCCCTGAGAGCATCCCGCTCAGCTTCAACCTCAATCACA
>ML293731.1:0-15237 GCA_005239495.1 Nicotiana undulata | reverse complement strand
TAGTCGATTCCTTCTTCTTGACTATACCCTTGAACAACTAGTCTTGCCTTATTTCTTGTAACAATTCAATCCTCATCGAGCTTGTTCCTGAAGACCCACTTCGTGTCAATCACTGATCTGTCTAGTGGCCTGGGTAACAAGTGCCATACTTGACTTCTTTCAAACTGATTCAGCTCCTCTTGCATGGCATTTACCCAATCAGCATCTTGTAGGGCTTCACCAATGTTCTTTGGTTCGATTAAGGATAGGAAGGCATCAAACGCACACAGATTTTTCAAGGAAGCTCTTGTTTTGATTCCGGATGACAAATCTGTTATGATGTTCTCAAGAGGGTGAGAACTCTGATATCTGTGTGGTTTGAGTAATAGTAGTTCACTTATGGATAGTTCCATGTTGTTTTGTTGTTGTGGAACAGGATCAAGGCCAGGATTCACATGTTGAGTTTCCCTTGTCATGTTGCTTGGGGTAGTTGGACCTGGTCCATCACCTGTTCCATCTTCCATGGTTGCTTCAATGTGTTCATTGCTTCTCACCAGTACAAGCTCCTCATCTTCTGGTTCCTGTCTCTCAGACAGAGTGTTAGTTTCATCAAAGACAACATGTACACTCTCTTCTACACATATAGTTCTTTTATTGTACACTTTATAGGCTTTAATATGTGATGAATATCCCAAGAATACTCCCTCATCATTTCTAGGATCAAATTTACCTAAGGAATCTTTGCCATTATTGTGCACATAGCATTTACATCTGAAAGCCCTAAGATGGGATATGTTGGGATTTCTCCCTTTAAGTAATTAATAGGGAGTCTTCTCTACCAGTGGCCTGGTCATACATCTATTGATTATATAGCAAGCAATGTTTATTGCTTCTGCCCAGAAGTTGTGTGGTAGTTTGCTAGAAAGAAGCATGGTTCTTGCCATGTCTTCAAGAGTTCTATTCTTTCTTTCCACAACCCCATTTTACTTTGGGGTTCTACGGAAAGAAAAGTTGTGATTGATACCATGTTCATCACAGAACTCAGCAAACTTAGCATTTTCAAATTCAGTACCATGGTCAGATCTTATTGATGCTAGTTGATGTCCTAACTGATTTTGAGTTATCTTAACAAATGAGGTAAACATATCAAACGCTTCATCCTTAGATGTCAGAAATAAGGTCCAAGTGAACCTTGAATAATCATCAACTAGCACCATCACATATTTCTTACCACCTCTGCTCAGAGTTCTCATTGGACCACACAGATCCAGATGAACCAGTTCCAACGTCCTGGTGGTACTGACCATTTTCTTACTTTTGAATGAGGATCTTACCTGCTTCCCCCTTGCACATGCCTCACAAACTTTGTCTTCCTTGAACTTAATGTTAGGGAGTCCCACCACTAAGTTCTTAAAGATTAGTTTGTTAAGATGATTTAGACTTGCATGTCCAAGTCGTTTGTGCCAAAGGAGGGGATCACTGTCCAAAACACTTAAGCAAGTGAGTTCATTTTCAGACAGTGTGGAAAAGTCTATGACATAGATATTATTCATTCTCTTTCCCTGCAAAACAATCTTGTCAGTAAGCAAGATAATCACAAAACATTTTGTGGAAGTGAAAGCAACCAGGTTACCTCTGTCACACAGTTGTGACACACTAATTAGGCTGTATTTCAAGCCATCTATCAAGTACACATGTTCTATGGAACGTGTGTCATCCTTACCTACTTTGCCAACCCCTATAATTTCACCTTTCTTTCCATTTCCAAAGGATACATTTCCTTCTTTGAGGTTTCCAAGTGAAAGGAATTGTTCCTTGTTTTCCGTCATATGCTTTGAGCAGCCACTATCCAAAAATCAAATTTGACTGCTTCCTCTCACTTGTACCTACAAAAGAAAATCAAGTGTTAGTTTTAAGAACCCAAACTAGTTTGGGTCTTTTTCTATGAGAGAATGGATGAATCAAATTTTTTCTGGCCCAATTTTGTAGCCAGTTTTTCTTTTTGACAAACCTCTCATTTTTTCGACTGGCCTACTCTTTTGCAGTGCACTCATATTTGTAGTGGCCAGTCTTACCACAGTGGGTGCAGATTTTATTTTCAGGAAGAGAGAGATACGTGCTTTTGGGATCCCACTTGGGCAATTGACTCCAAAAATCGAGCCCTCTCCGGTTGCTACTATGATTCTCTTGAAGCCATGTCAAGGCATCAGAGGATCTATTTCATTTACAAGTTCTATCTAATTCATTTTTGACTTTGCCAAGCTCTTCTTTAAGTGATCTTATCTGTTCATCCTTGGCATACATTTTATCTTTTAGTTTTTCCAAACTTTCCTCTAACATGACATGAGAGTGATCAACAACCCTTTTACTGGGTCCTAATCTCAGTTTTAAGTTTTCAGATTTTAATTCTAGAATCTCAGTCTCAAGTGGATGAACTTGGTTCATCAAGACAGTGTTTTCTTTTCAGATTCACTGACTCTGATTTCCAGGTTCATGCACTTTGCTTTTAGCATTTCACTTTCTTTAGAGAGTTGATCATTCTCTTTGGATGTTTTCTCAGAATCATCTATGAAGTCAAGTAGCAACTCAGAGAGTTTTTCCTTAGATAGAAACTTTATTTTGCTTTTTAAGATGAGAAATACTTACCTGTGGTTCTTCATCACATTCTCCAATTGCCATGAGCGCCTGATCTTCAGTCTCCCCATCTTCTGATTCCTCATTTGAAATTTCCCCCCAAGCAGCGACCATAGCCTGTGTTGTGGTCTTCTTGGGTTGGACCAGTTCCTTCTTCATGTTCCTTCTTTGATATCTCTCATTTTTCCATTCTACTTCCCACTGAGGACAGTTTTTGATGAGATGGTCAGTCTTACCACATTTGTAGCATCCCTCGTCGGTTGGCCTTTCTGGAGCTTTTGCTTTGTTGTAGATTCATCCTCTAGAGATGCCCTTCTTCCTCATGAGAAAGTTTCAAAATTCTTTGGTAATCATGGACAACTCGTCTTTCTCCAGATCTGCTCCCTCAGTGATTCTCAGTGCTAGACTCCTCTCCTTATTTGGAACATCCATCTTCATTGTCTACCTTCTGAGTTCATAGGCAGTGAGGTTTCCAATCATCTCATCCAATCTCAGGGTTGCCATATTTTTGGATTCCTGGATAGCAGTGATTTTGCTTTCCCAAGAAATTGGCAAGACCCTTGTCAGGATTTTCTCAACCATGTCCTCTTCAAGAATGACTCTTCCAAGAGACTTTAGTTCATTAGTCAAGGTTGTGAACCTTGTGTACATCTCTTGGATAGTCTCTCCTTCTTTCATAGTGAAATTTTCATACTGAGAGTATAGTAGAGTACCTCTAGACCTCTTTACCTGAGGTGTTCCTTCATGGGCTACTTGTAGAGTATTCCAGATTTCTTTGGCTGTGGTGCAACTTTGGATTCTGCTGTATTCATCTGGACCTAATCCACAAACTAGCCACTTCTTGGCCTTAGCATTCTTCTCCCATTTCTTAAGATCTTCAGTAGTGCAATCAGCCCTAGTCTTTGGTACATCTAAACCTTCAGCAGTCTTCTTCATTGTAGCTAGAGGTCCATCAGTGACTATGTCCCAGAGTTCATAGTCTTCTCCAATCGGGTGGTCCTTCATCCTGTTCTTCCACCAAGAGTAGTACTAGCCATTGAAGAGTGGTGGCCTTGCAGTTGACCTTCCCAGTTCCTAGGTGGTGCACTAATTTTGATCTTTTCCAAGGTGTTAGCCTTTTCAAGGATAACCCGCTCTGATACCAATTGATGTTTTATACGTCAATACCACACACGAATATAGGTTAAATGTGTGGTACCCAATATTTGAGTGTTGTCTCACAAGAAGAACCTGGTTCTTCTTTGTGTTCCAACTTCTACTGGTGCGGAATAATAAAAGCAGTAAAGTAAAAACACAGAGATTTTTACGTGGAAAACACCTGGCTCAAAAGGTGAAAAAACCACGACCTACTCCTCAGTAGGATTTTCTCAAACTCTTCACTAACAACTCTGAGCCAAACGGACTTACAAAATAAACTCTTTTGTAATCCTAGGACTAACTCTAATCCCTTTGTATCAACTAGACTCTAGCTAATTTCTACAAGCTTCAAGTTAACTCTAACTTGAACAACGTGTACCTATTATAATTGCTTCTATGAAAGCTGATAAGATACAATATTGAAACTCCTACTACAATCAACTAGACTCAATACATAAACGATGAAACTGGTTCTTCTAGCTGATTTGTAGCCTTTGTATCACACAGTAATTCTGCTCGCAAAACCTCTAGGAATTTTGCTTTCAGATCTTGATTCAATTCTGCCTTTGTGCGTCTCAAATTTCAGCAGAAATACTTCAAGTATTTATACAGTCAGTAGTTGAGTTTGCCGATCAATTCTAGTTCAACTTTTCCTTAGAGAAGGAGTTCAAATTAAACTCAACTTCCTTCCTTTGTTACTTTCCTTGCTAAATTCAACTTCTATCTTCTTATCAGTTTGCAACCTTTTCGCATTAGGAAACAATCTCTTGGTTCATTGATACTTCACAATCACAAATATCTCCTATGCATATACGGTTCATGTGCCAGCTATTCAGTTCAAGAATGTGTGCTCTGATGGACCTTGTTCAACTGGTCAGACATTTGTCAATCTTCAAAACTATGCAGTGACTTGGGTCAACACCTTGTCGACCGCGAATATTTCTTTTGCAGCATGCTGCTCCCCATACACTGTTTTTACCCCGTCCAACATCGGGAATTTCATCATTTGGTAGAGAGTCGAAGGGACTGCCCTCATGTTGTGTATCCAAGGCCTCACGAGTAGGGCGTTGTATCTCATGTCGCCCTCGATTACGTGTAACTTGGTATCTTGAATGGTCCGACGATGTTTACCGGTAGGATAATCTCTATTTTAGTTGTCTCACTGGCCTTATTGAAGCCGTTCAAACTGCAGGCACGATTTGATCTTGTAGACCGAACTGCTCCACGACCCTTGATCGGATGATATTTGCCGAGCTACCTGGATCCACTAAAACATGCTTAACTTGAACTTTATTTAACAAGATAGAAATTACCAGAGCGTCGTTGTGAGGCTGAGAAATTCCTTCTGCTTCCTCGTTGTTGAATGATACAGTGCCTTCTGGCACATAATCTCGGGTCCATTTTTCCCTCGTAATTGATACCTTAGTGCGTTTGAACACGGCCCTTGTGGGATATCGACCCCTCCGTCGATCATATGAATTACATGTTGCGTCTCCTCCTGTTTATTTTTCCTGTTGGCGTTCCTTTCTCTGAAATGATTCTTGGCTCGATCACTTAGGAATTCTCGAAGGTGGCCCTCATTGAATAAACGGGCTACCTCCTCTCTTAATTGTATGCAATTATTGGTCCTGTGACCATGCGTGCCATGATATTTCCACATCAAATGGGGTTTCTTTGGAAAGGATCGGTCTGTATGGGCCTGAGCCATCTGGTATCTTTGATTCTTCTAATAGCCGATACAATTCCTGATGCATCGACACTAAAATTATATTCCGACAATCGAGGTGCCTTTGTGGGATCAGCATACTTATCAAAACCACTTTTGCTCATAAGTCCCCAAGGATTCTATCCTCCGTCACTTCTTCGATCGTTCCGGGCAGAATTTCGTCCTTGGCCATTGTTCCCGCGATATCTGATGTACGGTTGATATCGATCTTTGTTTGACCTCGGCTCACCTATCATTGTCCCTCTGATTTCTAGTTGTTGACCTGTTTGGATGTACTGAATCAGAATGAGATCCTAATTGGTCATTCTTGACCCTGATCTTCGATTGGTACCGATTGTGTACATCTTCCCAAGTCACAGCCGGAGTGATGCTATCGAACTTCGTTCATTAAATCCCTGAGTGAAATCTTGAATGGCCCAATCATCCGTAACCGGTGGAAACTCCATGCGTTCCATTTAAAATCGGGATACGAACTCCCCCAGCATTTCATTATCCCTCTACCTTACTTTGAAAAGGTCTGATTTCTTCGTCGCACCCTTTATGGCTCCGACGTGTGCCTTTACGAAAGAGTATGCTAACATGGCAAATAAATCAATGAAATTTGGCGGTAGATTGTGGTACCAAATCATTGCTCCCTTTGATAGGTTTTCCCCGAACTTCTTCAATAAAACAGATTCGATCTCATCATCTTCCAAATCGTTACCCTTGATAGAGCATGTGTAGGAGGTGACAGGCTCGTTGGGATCGATGGTCCCATTGTATTTAGGTATGTCCGGCATATGAAATTTCTTTGGGATGGGTTTCAGAGCCGCACTCGGAGGAAACGACTTTTGTAAAAATTTCTTCGAATCCATCCCTTTCAAGATTGGTAGTGCCCCCGGTATCTGATCAACTCGGGAGTTGTATGTTTTCATTTTTTTTATCATTAGCTTCGATTTCTCTCCTGACTCAATTCTTTTGGTAAGCTCCTAGAGCATTTTCATCATTGTAGGATCAGTCCCCGATTCGTTACCATTCGACCTCTCTGGCACTGGCTCGGTATGTCGAGTGGTTTCTGGCTCGACCCCACTCGGAGCTCTAAGTTGATTTTGAAGCTGAGAAATAATGGCTTGCTGAGCTTGTAGCATCTCTAATATCACTTGGAGACTGACTCTCCGTCTCCTCTGCCCTGCGTGCCTTGGCCACCAGATCGGCCTTATCTACGAACACTCTATTCGGGGTCTGTGCCTAGATCCGCATTTAAAGCAACGTGCGAATTGACATCGACTGGGTTGGCAACCGGTGCTCCCCCGAGATTAGCCTGTGGCACCTCAACTCCTGGAGTAATTACATGATGTTTTATACGTCAATACCACACAAGAGGGGGGTTGATTTGTGTGGTGTCCAATTTTCAATTACAGTCTCTATAGAAGAACCTAGTTCTTCTTGGTGTTCCAACTTCTACAGTTTGCGAAAAGTAATTGCAGAATTTAAAGAACACAATAATTTTTACGTGGAAAACACCTGGCTCAAAAGGTGAAAAAACCACGACCTACTTCCAGTGGGATTTTCCCAAACTCTTCACTACAACTCTGAGCCAAACAACATTTACAAAATAAACTCTTTTGTAAACCTAAGGACTAACTCTAATCCCTTTGTGGCAAACTAGCCTCTAGCTAATTGCGACAAACTTCAAGTTAATTGTAACTTGAACAGCGTGTACCTATTACAATTGCTTCTAGATAAAGCTGAAAGATACAATATGTAATCACCTACTACAACCAACTAGACTCAAAAGACAACAGATGGAACTGGTTCTTCTAGCTGGTTCAAGTAGCTTTTGTGTCGCACAAAGATTCTGCTTGCAAAATTGCTTTGGTATTTTTGCTTCAGTTCTTGTTTCACTTATGTGTTTGTGCGTCTGTTCTTCAGCAGGAATGCTTCAACACTTTATAGAGTCAATAGTTGAGATGTTGTTGTTCAGTTCTAATGCAACTCTTCCTTGGTGGAAGAGTTTGTATTTATCTCAACTTCCTCGATCTTGTTTCTGTCCTACCTGAAATCGAAGTCCATCTCCTTATCAATTTGCAACATTTTCGCTTAGGAGATAACCTCTTAGTTCACAGATAATATTTATCTCCTGTGCATGGACGTTTCTTGTGCCAATGAGTCTGTTTGACTATGTTTGCCCTGATGGACCTGGTTCAACTGGGTTGGCATTTGTCAATCTTCAAAACCATGTAGTGACTTGATTCAACAAATTCCCCCTTTTTGATGATGACAAACTCTGTGCTTAACCCTGTACATACTTCAATCAAACATAGACACCTTTTATAGATTTAAGCACTCATCATAGAGAGACCAGGTTCATTAGGTTATAAATATCACAAAATCTTTGAAATTTTGAAAAGCATATATCTTCCCCCTTTTGGCATCATCGAAAAGTTGCAAAATGATAAACTCACCAGAAGTATTAACAATTACTCATGGCCATTGAGGCAACTGCAGGTGCAAAGCATGGATTAATCATCAAAATAAACCAATAAATGTAAGCTATATAAGAAATTGAGATAAAATCAATAACCAAAAAGCAAAATTCATTGACTAGATAACATATCAGGCACCATACACAAAAAGAATTAAAAACAGTCGCAACCATGAGCAAAACAGAAAAACAAAAAGCAGAACAAGATAAGACAATTCCCAACTGGGTCATAGAGGGGGTATTTTTGTGGCATTGGACTCCTAAGGTTGGGAAGGGGCAGAGGAGGTTGTGGTCTTGGCTTGAAGAAGGGAGAGCATTTGATGAAGAACACCCTTATTCTTCTCCTTCTCTTTGGCTAATTCAGCTTTGAGAGCATCAAGCTCAGCTTCAACCTCAATAAGGCGAGATTTCAAACGGAGGATCTCCACATCCTTGATCTCACCCTCCTGCACAAGAGTCCTGGCCTTGCTATTTACAGGCATTAACCTGGATGAACCAGGTTCATCCTTAGGAATATTAACAATGTAGTCACAGGACAACAACGTATTCTTCCCAAAGTAGTCCTTAGCAGTAGCCATTTCAGCATTCTTCACTGGAACTTTGAAGTGAGCAAGCACAGCAGTCAGGATAAACCCATAAGGTATAGCATGTGCCTTGGCTCCATTCAAAACCCTATCCAAGAGCTGGATGATGAAAGCAGGACAATTGATCTGTTTACCCTTGTACACGCATTCCATAAGTGTGAGGTACATGTAGCTGGCAATGTGCCTTCGCTATTGCCTAGGCAACAGAAATTTTATCACAAAATCAAAGAACAGTTTGTGCTGAGGCCTCATCTCACCCTTAAACACTGCCCTGGGCTCCAAATCTTGCTCATTCTCACAAAAAGACCTGGTGATTTGAAGAGCTGAGGGAAAATATCCAGATTAGGCCACCTTTGCCTTGTGTAATCATCATAACCCTCAGAAGGGATATTCAGTATTTCCCCCAATTCCTTTGCATCAAATGAAATCTCAACTCCTTGAACCTTGGAGGATACCCTACCATCTTTGACAACTGCGTTGGACATAAATTCAACCAACTCATTCCTAGCCAGCCTTCCCTCAAGGTGAAGAACCATGTCCTTCCACCCTTGCGCATCCAATGTATCCATCAAGAAAATCATCCCTAATTCCTCAAGGTCTCTAAACAGCTTCCCCTTCAAGATAGTACGCTTACCAAACATTGTGAGTTTGTCAGTCTCCTCACCAGACACTTCCTCTTCTTCTCCACTCCATTCCTCATCATCAACAATCTTTACTTTCTTTGACTCTAATCTATTCCTCTTTGCAATCGTTGAGGGTGTGGTAGACACAGATGCTGACTTCTTGGAAGAAGCCTTAGCTTTCTTGGGTTTTGGTGTCTCAACCTCAACTGGTGCTGGCTGCTTCTCATGATGGACCGGGTCCATCTCATCGTCATCAACATGAGTTGCCTCAACAGGCTCTCCAACTTTTGCCTTTCCCTTGGCAGACTTCTTCTTCTTGCTCTCTCTCAGAGCTTTTTCCAATTCTTCTTCCTTTTGCCTAACAGTGCTTCTAGTAGCACGAATCTTTGGGGCAGGAGCATCAGCAGATGATGAAGCTTTCCTCTTCTTGGTTGGAACCGGGTTATTAACTTTCTTGGATTTTGGAGTTCTCTTCTTTTTGGGATTGTAGGACTCCCCCAACTTTTTCAGCATCTCATCCAACATTTCCTCAATAGATGAATCAGGTTCATCTACTGCTAGTTGTAGGCTTTCCAAACCTGCTGATGCTTCCCCAGAATTGCTTCCCCCTAAAGCATTGACTCTTTCCTCAACAACCACATGAGCGGTGCCACAAATAGCCAGAGTAGCACCTTCCTTCCCAGGTCCCCTTTCTGAATTCCCTTCTCTCTCTCTCCTAATGTTTATATTTTTCCCAATTTTTATTCGCCTATCTGGTACCTATACATCCACTATCGACCCAATCAAGATAAAACTAGTTTCAGCCACTTCATTTGCAGACCCAACTTCAAGATTTCCCTTTTCAGTGTCAGATGAACCTGGTGTTTCATCCTCATTTGCAGATTTGAAGGACTCACTAAAGGATTCAGATTCTTGGACCTTGCTAGCTTGAAGTATCTCATTTAAATATTTGGCATGAGAAGCAGATGCAACTGTTTTCCTGGCCAACACCTTTACTCTACGTTGTCTAGGGGCTAGAGTGGGGCTAGGTGTAACAACTGGGACTGATTTGGGTGAAGGAGTGGGTTCAGGGATAGGTTCAGGAACTAGAGGGTTTTGGGGGGTCGAAGACCTGGTTGTAGAATGTGAGATGTGTATCTATGGAGAATTAGAACCAATGTTGGTTGATGAATAAGAAGCAGAGGGTGGTGAATAAGACATTGTTATGAAGATTTGGGGAGAGAAGAAAGTTGATCGCTTTTGTATGAGAGGAATGATGAACTTGGTTCGACGGTTATGCTTTTGAAGAGGGGAGGTAATGATGGCCTTTTAAAGATGTGGTTATTAATTATAGAACGGGCATAATTCTTGGTCAAGTGGAAGTTTAATCGCTGTAGGAGTGTCCGTGATTAGACGGTTATGACTCCCTAAATCTAGGCTAATTAAGGTTCGATGGGACTCTTTGAAATGGGTTTATTTTGGGATAAGTACTGAGAATTTGAAATGAACCAAATATAGATAGAGTCATGCTCATGCGTGACTATAATTATTTCAATAAGTGTATGGAGATGCGCACGTACCTTGTCAGTCAGATGAACCAGCAGCGATGAACCAGGTTCATCGTGTTATAGTCTTTAATTTGCCTCAATTTACGAAGATAGAAAAATATCATTAGCAACCAGGGAATCATATTAATACATGGCAAGAGAGTATGGCAGTAAAGTCATGATACTGAGCAACAATTAGTCTGGTTAGTTACCTATTTTAGTGTTTCTAGCCAAAAAAAAATTCATTTTTGTTTTTCAATTAGGTGATCTTAATCATCCCTAATTCAAGCATGTTTCTCTCAAAATGTTCCCTACTTAGTGCCTTAGTAAAGATATCTGCAATTTGTTTGTCAGTAGCACATAATTCGATTGAGATCATTCCTTTTTCATAGTTATCTCTTAGGAAATGGCGTCTGACATCTATGTGCTTGGTTCTCTTATGATGAACCGGGTTCTTCGTCATGCTAATTGCACTAGTTTTGTCACAGAAAATAGGAATGCAACCAACCTCTATACCAAAATCCATGAGTTGTTGCTTGATCCATAGCAACTGAGCACAACATGAGGCTGCAACCACATATTCAGCCTCAACAGTAGACAAGGCTACTGAATTTTGTTTCTTGGTGGCCCAAGACACAAGGCAAGAGCCCAAAAAGTGAGTCATGCCCGAGGTACTTTTCCTGTCAACTAGGAAACCTACATAATCTACATCAGCACCTACAAGGTCGAAATTACTACCTTTAGGATACCAAAGACATAACCCCAGATATCTCAAAATTCTCTTCACTGCAGTTAGATGAGACTCCCTTGGATTTTCCTGAAACCTAGCACACAGCCCTACACTGAACACAATATCAGGTCTGCTGGCAGTGAGATATAATAAAGACCCAATCATCCCTCTGTATAGCTTTTGATCAACGGATGAACCAGGTTCATCCACATCTAATTTTGTAGTTGTGGCTATGGGGTGTCAATTTCTTTTGAGTCTTCCATTTTAAATCTTTTGAGTAATTCTTTCACATATTTTTGTTGATGGATCATTGTTCCATTTGAGTTTTGCTTGATTTACAAGCCTAAAAAGAAGTTTATCTCACCCATCATACTCACTCCCCATAAGTTTAGCAAATTCCTTACTCAATTTGTCAGAGGTTGCCCCAAATATGATATCATCCACATATATTTTCACAACCAGAAGATCCTTACCTTTTTCCTTTAAGAACAAGGTATTGCCAATTTTACCTCGTTTGTATCCATGTTCTAACAGGAATTTCGATAGTCGCTCATACCATGCTCTTGGTGCTTGTTTGAGTCCATACAAGGCCTTGTCAAGTTTGTATACATGATCAGGTGTCTCCTTGCTTTCAAAACCTAGAGGCTGTTTGACAAATACTTCTTCCTTTAGATAGCCATTGAGGAAATCACTCTTTACATACATCTGATGGAGAGTGAATTCCATGTGTGCAGCAAACGCTATAAGAAGTCTGATTGCCTCCAGTCTTTCCACAGGAGAAAATGTCTCATCATAGTCAATTCCCTCTTCTTGACTATATCCTTGGACAACCAGTCTGGCCTTGTTTCTTGTAATGGTTCCATCCTCATCGAGTTTGTTCCTGAAGACCCACTTTGAGCAAATTACTGATCTGTCTAGTGGTCTGGGTACTAAGTGCCATACTTGACTTCTTTCAAATTGATTCATCTCTTCTTGCATGGCATTTACCCAATCAGCATCCTGTAAGACCAATGTTCTTTGGTTCGATCAAGGATAGAAAGACATCAAACTTACAAAAAAATTTCAAAGAGGATCTTGTTTTGATTCCGGATGACAAATCTGTTATGATGTTCTCAAGAGGGTGAGAACTCTGATATCTGTGTGGTTTGAGTAATAGTAGTTCACTTCTGGATAGTTCCATGTTGTTTTGAGTTCCCCCTGTCATGTTGCTTGGTGTAGTTGGACCTGGTCCATCACCTGTTCCATCTTCCATATTTGCTTCAATTTGTTCACTGCTTCTAACCATTCCAAGCTCCTCATCTTCTGGTTCCTGTCTCTCAGAAAGAGTGTTAGTTTCATCAAAGACAACATGCGCACTCTCTTCTACACACATAGTTCTTTTATTATATACTTTATAAGCTTTTCTATGTGATGAATATCCCAAGAATACTCCCTCATCACTTATGGGATCGAATTTACCTAGGGAATCTTTGCCATTGTTATGCAGAAAGCACTTGCATCCAAAAGCCCTGAGGTGGGATATGTTGGGCTTTCTCCCTTTAAGTAATTCATAAGGAGTTTTCTCTACCAGTGGTCTGGTCATGCATCTATTTATTATGTAGCATGCAGTGTTTATTTCTTATGCCCAGAAGCTATGGGGTAGTTTTCTAGAAAGAAGCATGGTTCTAGACATATCTTCAAGAGTTCTGTTCTTTCTTTCAACAACCCCATTTTGCTGTGGGGTTCTAGGGGCAGAAAAGTTGTGATTTATGCCACGTTCATCACAAAATTCAGCAAACTTTGCATTCTCAAATTCAGTACCATGATCAGATCTTATTGATGCTAGTTGATTTCCTAACCGTTTTTGAGTTTTTTCTAACAAGTGAAGTGAACATATCAAATGCTTCATCTTTAGATGTCAGAAATAAGGTCTAAGTGAACCTTGAGTAATTATCAACTAGTACCATTACATATTTCTTACCACCTCTGCTCAGAGTTCTCATAGGACCACATAAGTCCATATGAACCAGTTCCAACGTCCTGGTGGTACTGACCATTTTCTTGCTTTTGAATGAGGATCTTACCTGCTTCCCCCTTGCACATGCCTCACAAACTTTGTCTTCCTTGAACTTAATGTTAGGAAGCCCTACCACTAAGTCCTTAGAGACTAATTTGTTAAGCTGATTTAGACTCGCGTGACCAAGTCTTTTGTGCCAAAGGAGGGGATCACTGTCCAACACACTTAAGCAAGTGAGTTCATTTTCAGACAGTGTGGACAAGTCTATGACATAGATGTTATTCATTCTTTTTCCCTGCAAAACAATCTTGTCAGTAAGCAGGTTAATCACAAAACATTTTGTGGAAGTGAAAGCAACCAGGTTACCTCTGTCACACAATTGTGACACACTGATCAGGCTATATTTCAAGCCATCTATCAAGTACACATGTTCAATGGAACGTGTGTCATCCTTACCTACCTTACCAACCCCAATAATTTCACCTTTCTTTCCATTTCCAAAGGAGACATTTCCTCCTTTAAGGTTTTCAAGTGAAATGAACCGTTCCTTGTTCCTTGTCATATGTTTTGAGCAACCACTATTCAAGTACCAAATTTGGCTGCTTTCTCTCATTTGAACCTACAAATAGAAATCAGGGGTTAGTCTTAAGAACCCAAACTAGTTTGGGTCCTTTTCTATGAGAGAAAGGATGAATTAAGCTTTTTTCTGGCAGTAACCAGTTTTTCTTTTTAACAAAACTCTCATTTCTTCGACTGGCCTGCTCTTTTGCAGTACACTCAATTTTGTAATGACCAGTCTTACCACAGTGGGTGCAAATTTTATTCTCAGGGAGAGTGATATACTTTCTTTTGGGATCCCACTTGGGCAATTGACTCCTAAAGCCAAGTACTCTCCGGTTGCTACTATGATTTTCTTGAAGCCATGTTAAGGCATCAAAGGATTTATTCCATTTACAAGTTCGATCCAATTCATGTCTGACTTTACCAAGTTCTTCTTTAAGTGTCCTTATATGTTCATCCTTGGTATACATCTTATCTTTTAGTTTTTCCATATTTTCTTCTAACATGATATGAGAATGATCAACAATCTTTTTATTAGATCCTAACTTTAATTTTAAATTTTAGCTCTAGAATCTTAGTTTCAAGTGGATGAACCTGGTTTATCAGGACAATGTTTTTCTTTTCAGATTTACTTACTCTGATTTCCAGGTTCATGCACTTTGCTTTTAGCATTGCACACTCTTCAGAGAGTTGTTCTTTCTCTTGGGTTGTTTCTTCGGAATCATCCATGAAATCAAGTAGCAACTCAGAGAGTTTTTCTTTAGATAGGAACTTTATTTTGTTTTTGAGATGGGATATACTTACCTCTGGTTCTTCATATGATTCCTTGTCAGATTCGCCAATTGCCATGAGCGCCTGTTCTTCATTCTCACCATCTTATGATTCTTCATCTGAGCTTTCCCCCCAAGAAGCAACCCTAGTTTTTGTTGTGGTTTTCTTGGGTTGGACCAGTTCCTTCTTCCTGCTCCTTCTTTCAAATCTCTCCTTTTTCCATTCCACTTCCCACTGAGGACAATTCTTGATATGGTGGCCAGTCTTTCCACACTTGTAGCATCCCTCGTTGGCTGGCCTTTCTGGAGCTTTAGCTTTGTTGTAGTTTCCACCTCTTGAGATGCCATTTTCCTTATGAGGAAGTTTCTGAATTCCTTAGTGATCATGGCCATCTCATCTTCCTCCCGATCTGCTCCCTCAGTGATTCTCAGTGCTAGACTCCTTTTGTCACGACCCAAATTCCCACCCTTTGGGCCGTGACTGCGCCCAACGTTGAACCCGCTAGG
>ML293730.1:18676-41830 GCA_005239495.1 Nicotiana undulata | reverse complement strand
GGCCTATAGGGGTTCCGCACCTGCGGCTCGAGGACCGCACCTGCGGTCTCGCGCCTGCGAGCTGGGGCTGGCACCTGCGGAGTTGGACGGGAAAGGTTGGGCCCGCACCTGTGGAGCTGGAGACCGCACCTACGGTTCCGCTCCTACGGAATTAAATCCGCACCTGCGGCATTCCCGCCCCTGCGAGGCTGGGACCGCAGGAGCAGTCCCGCACCTGTGGCTGGGCAACCTCACCTGCGGTCACACCAGATCAGGTGCACCAGCTGCAATTTCAGCTGGTTTTGGGCCTCGTGTGGTGTCCGGGAGGCACCTGGGCCCACCCGAGCCCCCGTCCAATTATACCAACAAGTCCTAAATCATAATACGGACTCGCTCGAGCCTTCAGAACACCCGAAACAACGCTAAATCTCAAAATCACCCCTCCAAATCCCTAGGATCAAACTTAAAAATTTCTAAGACCTATACCACTCGGAATGACACCAAATTTTGCAGGCAAGTCATGAATGGCATAACGGAACTATTCCCGATCTCGAAATTCCGTTCGGACCTCGAAATTCCGCACCAAACTTATCACACCTTGTTGCGCGTGCAACCCGCTCCCACCAAACATATCATAAACTTATATTAATTTATGAAAACTTTCACAATTCAGGACAAGCCTTTCACAATATTTCTGTCTCAACAATATTAAATAAGAAACTGTAGTTTCTCATAAACTTCATCAATATCTTCTCAATCATGAGACCAATAGGAACATCAATATATATATAAAAAACAACACCAAATTGCTCAATCGTTTGTACCACAAGGGAACCCAATAAACAACCAATACTCTTTACAAAATAACCACCACAATGTTTAACAACAAGGTAACAACTCCAAATAGGCATAGAACAATTAAGACAAGAATCAATTAAGTTGGGAACGGAAAAAGGATCATGCTTAACAGGCAAATTGGGTGGTGCATAGATACTAGTCACCTCACATATACACCACACCCATGAATTTCACATAGCAAACAAGTGGGGACTCTTATTCCCTCAAGTCAAACTTAGACCAAACACGTACCTCAATTTCGCAAGCAATTCACTGCTCTAGCACTGCCTTCCCTTTCGAATTTGCCTCTAATCCGATCGCATTTAATCACAATTCGTCCAATGTCATCAATCATAGCCTAAAGAAATCATCTTTATTGAAAAGCAATGGGTTTCCTAAGTTTTCCTATTCAATTTCAAAAATCGACCCCGGACCCGCTTGGTCTAAACTCGAGGTTCGGACCAAAACCTGTTACCCAATTTCCGCCGAGCACGGATATACAATTGGTATTGGAATCCGACCTCAATTCGAGGTCCAATTCCCCAAAATTTTAAATTCCTAAGTTCTACCCAAAAACCAAATTTTTACCATGAAAACTCTAGAATTTTGGTTGAAATCATTGTTAAAAGTTGTTAGGAATTAAAAGAAATTAGTTAGAGATCACTTACCAGCGATTTGAAGAAGTTTAGATCTTTGAAAAATCGCCTATGGAGGTTTAGGGTTTTAGAAAATTGGAAAAGAAGAGAAAATCCCGTCAAAAAACTGATATAACAGGTTGCGGTCTCGCATTTGCGAACCCTGGGCTTTTCGGGGATATATCGCAAATGCGAACAGGACCTCGCATTTGCAAACATGGTCCTTCGCATTTGCGACCAAGGACCTCGCATTTGCGAGATAAGAAACTGGACATTGTCTTCGCATTTGCGAAGCCTGACCTCGCATTTGCGAGATCAGAGGCATGCACACCAGATGTTCAGCTGTTGGGATATTTTTCTAAGTCTAGACACTCTGTAGACTACCCGAAACTCACCCGAGCCCTCGTGGCTCCAAACCAAACATGCACACACACATCTAAAAACATCATACGGACTTGTTTGTTAAATCAAATCATCAAACTAACATCAAAATCTACATATTTAGCCTCAAAACTCAAGATTTTCTCAAGAACACTCAATTTTCTAACTTTTCAACCGGATGTCCGAATTACATCAAATCAACTCCGATTCTCATGAAACTTCACAGATAGGACTTACAAAACATAACAAACTTGTTCCGGGCTCCGAAACCAAAATACATGTCTGATATCATATATTTCACGTATTATTTCATTTCTTTATTTCTTGAATTAACCAGCAGAACAATTTTCTTCAAAAATTGTTTTCTAAGGCTTGGGACCTCGAAATTCATTTTCGGGCATACGCCCAAGTCCCATATTTTACTGCGGACCTCCCTGGATCGTCGGAACACAGATCCGGGTCCGTTTACTTAAAATGTTGACCAAAGTCAACTATAATCAAGTTTTGACTCTAGAAATTACTATTTCTCATATTTTCACATAAACTCTTTTCGGTTTCACACCCGGACTGCGCACGTAAATTGAGGTATTTAAAATTAGTCTTTTTATGGCTAGTAAGCATGGAACAGAGTCTACATTCATAAAAATGAACCGTTGGGTCATCACAATCTCCACCTCTAAAATACACGTTCGTCCTCGAATGGACGTAGAAAGTTACCTAAATTTGAAAATCTACTGTACATGTCCGACTCGGACTCCTAGGTAGTTGCCTCAACGGGCTGGCCTCTGCGCTACACTCGAACTGAAGGATAACTCTTAGATCTCAATTGGCGAACCTGACGGTCTAAAATGGCTATCGGCTCCTCTTCATCCGTCAAGTCTTTGTCCAATTGGACAAAGCTGAAATCTAACACGTGGGACGGGTCACCATGATATTTCCGGAGCATAGACACATGGAATATCGAATGAACTAAGGATAACCCTGGAGGCAAAGAAAGTTTATAAGCTACCTCCCCCACTCTATCAAGAATCTCAAACGGCCCGATATACCTAGGGCTCAACTTACCCTTCTTCCCAAATCTCATAACACCCTTCATGGGCGACACACGAAGCAATACTCTCTCTCCCACCATGAATGCCACATCACGAACCTTACGATCGGCATAACTCTTTTGCCTAGACTGAGTTGCACGAAGTCTCTCCTGAATAATCTTGACCTTATCTAAGGCCTCCTGAACTAAGTCTGTACCTAGTAACCTAGCGTCTCTCGGCTCGAACAAACCAACTGGCGACCTGCACCGTCTACCATACAACACCTCACAAGGAGCCATCTGAATGCTCGTCTAATAGCTATTATTATAAGCAAACTCCGTTAACGGCAAGAACTGATCCCATGAACCTCCAAAGTCGATAACACAAGCACGTTGCATATCCTCCAATATCTAAATGGTACGCTCGGACTGCCCGTCAGTCTAAGGGTGAAATGTTGTACTCAACTCTACTCGGGTACCCAACTCCCGCTGAACTACTCTCCAAAAGTGCAAAGTAAACTGCGTGCCCCGATCGGAAATGATAGACACGGGCAACCCATGAAAGCGAATAATCTCCCGAATATATAACTCGGCCAACCGCTCTGAAGTATAATTACTTGCCACAGGAATGAAGTGTGCTGATTTAGTCAGCCTATCCACAATAACCCAAACTGCATCGAATTTCCTCTAAGTCCGTGGGAGCCCAACAACGAAGTCCATAGGTATACGCTCCCACTTCCACTCAGAAATCTCCATCTGCTGAAGAAAGTCACCATGTCTTTGATGCTCCTACTTTACATGCTGACAATTTAAGCAACAAGCCACATACGCCACAATGTCCCTTTTCATCCTTCTCCACCAATAATGTTGCTTCAAATCTTGGTACATTTTTGCTGCACCTGGGTGAATAGAATACTTGGAGCTATGAGCCTCCTCAAGTATCAACTCACGAAGGCCATCAATATTAGGCACACACAACCTACCATGCATCCTCAAAATGCCATCATCCCCAACTGCAACCTGCTTGGCATCACCGTGCCGAACTGTGTCCCTAAGGACCGCCAAATATGGGTCATCATCCTGCCGCTCCTGAATACGGTCAATTAAAGAAAACCGAGCGACGGTACAAGCTAGAATACTGCTAGGCAAAATTTCTAACCTCACGAACTGATTAGATAATGTCTGAATATCTGAGGCTAACGGCCACTCACCGATTGGAATGCACGCAAGATTGCCCATACTCACCGCATTCCTACTAAATGCATTGGCCACCACGTTGGCCTTACCTGGATGATACAATATGGTGACATCATAATCCTTCAGTAACTCTAACCATCTCCGGTGACTCAAATTTAGATCCTTCTGCTTGAATAAGTACTGGAGACTGCGATAGTCAGTGAAAACCTCACACGGCACGCCATAAAGATAATGTCCCCAAATTTTTAATGCATTAACAATGGTTGCAAACTCAAAATCGTGAACAGGGTAATTTTTCTCATGGACTTTCAATTGACGAGACGCATATGCAATCACTCTGCCATCCTGCATCAACACTACTCTAAGGCCAACTAGTGAAGCATCACAGTATACCGTGAAGGAACCAAATTTTGATGGTAACACCAATATCGGAGCTGAAGTCAAGGTTGTCTTGAGCTTCTGAAAGCTCGCCCCGCACTCATCTAACTATTTAAATGGGGCACCTTTCTGAGTCAATTTAGTCATTGGGGTTGCTATGGACGAGAACCCCTCCACAAAACGACAGTAATAACCCGCCAAACCTAAGAAACTCCTAATCTCCATAGCCGTAGTGGGTCTAGGCCAGTTCTTGACTGCCTCTAACTTTTTAGGATCAACCTGAATACCCTCTGCTAATACAGTATGGCCTAAAAGGCTACTGAATCCAACCAGAACTCACATTTAGAAAACTTGGCATACAACTGATTATCTCTCGAAGTCTGGAGATCTATACGAAGATGCTGCTCATGCTCTCCCCGACTACGGGAGTATATATAAATGTCATCAATGAACACGATCACGAAAGAGTCCATATGGGGTTTGAAAACCCGATTCATCAAATCCATAAATGTCGCTGGAGCGTTAGTCTATCCAAAAGACATGACAAAAAATTCATAATGCCCATATCTCGTCCGAAAGGTTGTCTTAGGAAAATCGGATGCCCTAATCTTCAGCTGATGATAGCCCAACCTCAAATCAATTTTCGAAAATACTCTAGCACCCTTAAGCTGATCAAATAGGTCATCAATCCTCGGCAACGGATATTTATTCTTGATAGTAGCTTTATTCAGCTGTCGGTAATCAATACACATTCTCATCGACCCATCTTTCTTCTTTACAAACAAAACCGGTGCACCCCAAGGCGAGACACTAAGTCTGATAAAACCATTATCTAACAAGTCTTGCAACTGTTCTTTTAATTCCTTCAATTCCGGTGGGGCCAACTGATATGGGGGAATGGAAATGGGTTGAGTTCCCGGAGCCACATCAATATAGAAATCAATATCCCTGACGGGCGGCATACCCGGCAGGTCTACTGAAAATACCTCAATAAACTCCCGCACGATAGGAACTGACTCTATGGAAGAAACCTCAGCATCAGAATCACGAATATGAGCCAAATAAGCCAAACACCCTTTCTCCACCATGCGACGAGCCTTAGCATATGAAACTACCCGGCTGGGAGAATGAACAAGAGTCCCTTTCCATTCTAACCGAGGAAACCCTGGTAAGGCTAAGGTACCTGTCTTGGCGTGACAGTCTAAAATGGCAATATAGGGCGACAACCAATCCATGCCCAATATAACATCGAAGTCAGCCATGCTTAGAAGCAAGAGATCAACACTAGTTTTAAGACTTTCAATGACTACCACGCACGAACGATATACTCGATCTACCACAATCGAATCCCCCACCAGTGTAGACACATAAACAGGAACACTCAAGGGCTCACGGGGCACATCCAAATACGAGGCAAAATAGGATTAAACATACGAATAAGTAGACCCCGGATCAAACAAAACTAAAGCAGCTCTATCACAGACTGAGATGATACCTGTAATAACAGCGTCGGAAGGCTCTGCCTTAGGCCTGGCTGGTAATGCATATAGTCGGAGCTAGGCCCCACCACCCTGAACCACACCTCTGGGAGGACCTCCACCTCTAGCAGGCTGACCTCCACCTATAGCTATATGTCCTCCACCTCTAACATTCTGGCCTCTACCTCTAACTACCTGACCTCTACCCCTTGCTGGCTGGGCAGGTGGTACTAGAGTTTGTGTCGGAACTATGGCACGAGAACCCTGGTACTGCTGTTGATTACTCAGAAACTTCGGGCAAGCTCTCCGAATGTGCCCATATTCACCACACTCAAAATATCCTTCCTGATATGAGGACTGACCCTGACGAACCAGCTGACCACGATGATAACTCTGTAGAGGAAGTGCTCTGATTGGAGCTGAAGGACCACTATAGACTGGCTGAGCAGAAGGAGGCATATAAGTGCCACGACCCCCTGAAGTACCATGCGAAAGTTGTAGTGCTGAATGGAATGGCCTGGAAGAATGGCCCCTGCTATATGAAATCCCGCCTCCAGATGAGGCACCACCGAAACCACCGGAATGGCGAGGTCTCTTATCTTACCCCTGGCCTCCCATCCCAAGAACTGACTCAACCCTCCTAGCTATATTAGTTGCATCATGAAGAGAAATCTCAAACCCTTTCTCCTTGGCCATCTGTAACCTGATGGGCTGAGCAAGGCCATAAATAAACCGTCTGACCCTCTCCCTCTCTGTGGGAAATATAAGAATAGAATGTCTAGCCAGATCCACAAAATGAGTCTCATACTAAGTCACAACCATGCTGCCCTACTGAAGTCGCTCAAACTAACGACAATTATCCTCTCGAGTAGTGATAGGTAAGAACTTCTCCAAAAAGAGATGAGTGAACTGATCCCAAGTCAGAGCAGGTGATCCAGCTGGCTTAGTCAACAAATAGTCCCTCCACCACTGCTTGGCAGAACCCGTAATCTGAAAAGTCGCGAAATCGACCCCAAAAGTCTCCAAAATACCCATATTGCGTAACACCTCATGACAACTATCAAGATATTCCTAAGGGTCCTCCGAAGTAGCACCACTGAAATAGACAGGGAATAACTTCATGAACCTGTCAAGTATTTACAGAGCATCGGTAGACATAGCTGCCCCATTAACGAGCGGCGCTGCTGCAACTGGCTGAATTACCCCAACGGGATTATCTATTGGGGTCTGAACCTGAGGAGTAGTCTGGACTGGAGTGTGGGTAGCAGGAGTCTGGATCCCTCCTCCAGCCTGAGATACGGCTGCAGCAACAGGGAATGTGACCGTCTGGGCCAGACTCTCTATCAAGCCCACTAAACAGACCAAGGTATCCTGAAGAACCGGGGTAGCAATAAACCCCTCAAGAACTTGAGCTGGTCCCGCCAAAATAGTCTAAGCCAGAACCCCCTCATCAATCTCAACCTGGGGTTCTGCAGCTAGGGTTGTTGCCTGAGCAATGGGTTGGGTCCTTCCCTTGCCTCGGCCTCTGGCATGGCCCCGGCCTCTGCCCCTAGTAGGAGCTGCTGCTGCTGGAGGACTAGAATTCTGATCAGCGGAAGATGAAGCACATGTTCTTGCCATCTGCGAGAGAGTAAGAGAATCTAGTCAGTATTTTCGGGATACAAGAATCGCACGATGGATTAGAAATAAATTGGAGTTGTTTCCTAACTCAATAGCCTCTGAGGGATAAATACAGACGTCTAAGTACTGATCTTTCGGACTCTACTATGCTTGTTCGTGAATTGTGAGACCTAAGTAACATAGTGCTCTGATACCGACTTGTCACGACCCATATTCCCAACCTTTGGGATCGTGACGGCGCCTAACACCACACTTGCTAGGCAAGCCAATGTTAGAATTCAATTAACTAATTTTCCTTTGATTATTTACTTACGCATGAATAAATAAAGTTAACGCAACTCAATTAAAATGTTTTCCAATGAAGTACTCCAAATATAAAATATTAAACAATTAAATAGAACGAATCACGAACTAAATGTATAAATAGCTCTAAGACTACCCCAGAGTCTAGTATCACAATCCCCGAACTACTAACGACTGCTACAAATACTGGGCTAAAGAAGTAGTGTAACTGTTCCAAATACGATAAAACGGCATATGTAAAATATGAGAAGACTCGTGGGATCTGCGAACGCCGGCATATGTACCTCGTGTTTCCGTATGAATAGGAGACTGATCTACAAATCTCTACTGCTGGCTAGTACCTGGATCTGCACAAAAGAGTGCAGAGTGTAGTTTCAGTACAACCGACCCCATGTACTGAGTAAGTGCTGAGCCTAACCTCGACGAAGTAGTGACGAGGCTACGGCAGGGCTTTAGCAATAAACCTGTGATAATAAAATATAAAGCAAGAAGGAAATCCAAACAAATAAATTGAAATATTGCAACAATAATAAAATAATTCAGTCGCCTTTTCCAGGTCTCAGCTATAACCAATTCTCAATAATTTCCATGTTTTCAAACTTTAACTTTGAATAAAAGTAGTGCCAAAAATATGAAAAATAGTAAAATAAACATTTGAGATTTTCAAATCTGTAAGTCTCAAATCCTTGAGTTTAAAAAAAAACCAGTAAAATATTTTTGAAATCCAGTAAAACATAAGTGTCCTCCCTTATCGCTCCTTGTTGCGGCGTGCAACCCGCTCCCACCTGTCCACCCTTATTACTCCTCCCTATATATATCACCATTATCGCTCCTACTGCGGCGTGCAACCCGATCCCACCTGTCCACCCTTATCACACCATATTGCGGCGTGAAACCCTGTCACGACCCAAATCCTAATTCAGGTCGCGATGGCGCCCAACAGCGGAGTTAGGCAAGCCGATATGAAACATACTAGGTGTTACCCTTACCCTTTTGGTTAACAATTTAATAACTACCAATTTTAATAGATAAAACACAATAATGATAAATGATACGAGATAGAACCACAGGTGCAGAAGTCCACCGATAGGCACGTCGCATAACATATGCACAGCCAAAACCCAAAATAATAACTACGTGTGTGTGCCAGGAACTAGTGTCACGAGTGCCACGGGCAACTACTGAATATACAATAACTGAAATATATATACAGAGCCTCAGTCGGAACAAATGATAGAGGAAATATGACAAGGAAACTCCAGGGTGCTGCTAGGAAGTCGCCAAGAAGGACAGCTCACCGTGAAGTGTAGCCACTCGGTCAATATCTAGCACTGGACTGATAATCAGACGGACCAGCCTCCGGACCTGCACAATCAAGTGCAGAAAGAAAGGAAAGTGCAGCATGAGTACATATATATAAATATGTACCCAGTGAGTATCCCGTCTAACCTCGAAGAAGTAGTGACGAGAGGTCGACTCGATACTCACTAAGGTCCAGCAGTAATAAAGTAAAGCAGGATATAAGGAAAGCAGTAGACATGTAGCAGGGTACAAATAATAAGAAAATATCACAGAGTTGTCAAATAATTGCTCAAACAATAACAACTTCCTTTTTAGTCTTTCTCAAACAATCGTCAAATCATAAGTCGAGAAACAATACCGAGCAGCCATGCGCACCGAAGAGTAAAACATTTGGCTGGAATCAGGGGGAAGAATATCTCTGCATTACCAGGGATCGACCGGCCTGTACCAAGAGTGCATGCTGAAGATGTAATCATACCAAAGAGCTATGCACTGTCGAGGATCGACCGGCCCGTACAAGAGTGCATGCTCACCAATAACTCAACTACGCACTGCCGGAGATCGACCGGCCCGTACCAAGAGTGCATCCATCAGTGTAATCATATCATATCATAATGTAACTTCGTCCATGCACTGCCGGGGATCGACCGGCCCGTACCAAGAGTGCATTCTCAAGTAAGTCCCTGTGCACTGCCGGGGATCGACCGGACCGAACCAGGAGTGAACTATATATATATTCGCCGTGGCGTACGGCCCGCTCCCCTAAGAGTGGAAGGAATTACACGTCACTTGCGGAATGTAACTTGCAAAGCGACAACCTACGTATACCAATTACTAGGTTCACTTCACATATCAAATCTTTCCAAATACTTAATCAATGAAATATTCAAGGAAACAACGCTACATCCAAGCAAGAATTATAACATATAAATCATTTCAAAGTAGAAGACAAGGCATGTTGTGATCCTAAAACTACCCGGACATAACAATAGTAGTTTCTATGTGCGGAATCTCGTCACAAGGTACGCACGGAGCCCTTGAATACAAACATATAACACATAGAACACCTATGGGGACAATTTCCCTCTTACAAGGTTAGAAATGAGACTCACCTCGATAAAAGAACTCCTCGGACCAAGGACCGGATCAAAAGATGCGCCCGAAACTCCGAAACTACTCTTGACGGTTCACAACTAGCCAAACATAGCATAATTGAATAAATTTAAGGTTCAAGAAGGAGAATTAGCAAGAATTCCTAAAATTTAACATTCTTGGCGATTTTTGAAATTTCGACCCCGGGCCTACGCTTTCGAATTTTGAAAATTCTTGAAGGATTAAATTACCCGTAGTCTAAGGATCATAATTTCATAATTTATTTAGGAATTCAATGGCTAAAAAGGGATAATTCACTAATTATCAAAGCCCTGGGAATTTCTATCCACTTTTCCCATGATTTTGATATTTTAATAGGTAAACTAGTTAGATTTCCATAATAAATTCATGAATTTAGAGAGAAAATCATACTAACCTTGAAGGACTTGACCTTGGACAGCTTTTCCCTAGCTTTGAGGAGCTCTAATGGTGGTTGGGTATTGAATAATGAAGAAGAAACCCGTAATTGGACATTTAAATACCGCCCAGCAAAACCTTCACTGCGATCGCTGAGAACAAATGACCCTGGCCCCCAGGAAGCACTATGCGATCGCATAGATGGGGCCTGCTGTCGCAGAGGGTAGGGAGGTAGGCTTATGCGATCGCAGGAGTGAGGTCTGCGACCGCAGAGAGGAACAGGCAGTAGGGGGGTAGGTAGGTGACTTGTGCGATCGCAGGAGTGAGTATACGTTCGCAGAGAGTGGGGGAAGAGACTTATGCGATCGCAGGAGTGAGGTCTGCGACCGCAGAGAGGAACAGGCAGTAGGGGGGTAGGTAGGTGACTTGTGCGATCGCAGGAGTGAGTATACGTTCGCAGAGAGTGGGGGAAGAGACTTATGCGATCGCAGAGAACAAAATTTAGCCCAAAAGAAATCCATCTCTGCGATTGCAATCATCCCTCTGCGATCGCAGAGAAGGAAACCAGACAGCAATTTTCTGGTTTTTTTAACTTAGCTCCCGGGGGTCTAAAACACCCCCGAGCCCCCCGGGACCCCATCCAAAAGCACCGGCAAGTTTGTATTCATGATACGGACTCGCTCGAACTTCCGGAACATAAAAAACAACAACGGAACTCAGAATTCAACCCCAAAACCAAATTAATCAAACTTAAGAACTTTGAAATTCTAGAATTCATTACATTGCGCTGAATGGGTCTATACTACTCGGAATGACCCCAATTTTTTGCAGGCAAGTCATAAATGACTATACAAAACTATTACTGGTCCCGAAATTCCATTCGGACCTCGATAGCATGAAGTCCCGTTTCAGGCCAAATTCTAAACTTAAGGAAATCCTGATTTCCATTTCGGGCGCTGAAATGCTCCCGGGTCATCAGAAACCCGTGTCGAACATACGCCCAAGTCTGAAATCACCATACGGAGCTACAAGAGCTGTCAGAACTCGATTTCGAGGTCGTTTGCTCAAAATGTTGACCGAAGTCAAACTTGGCCAAATAGGCCAGCCTTAAGGAACCAAGTGTTCCTAAACCATCCAATTCATTCCCAAATCCCGAACCACCCGCTCCTGCGAGTCATAAAGCACGAATAGCCGCTATGGAAGGCTTCATTTAAGGAAACGGGATCCTTACACGCAAAACGACCGGCTGGTCGTTACAAACCCGCTCCCACCAGACCTATCATAATCTTATATTAATTTATGAAAACTTTCACAATTCAGGCCAAGCCTTTCACAATATTTCTGTCTCAACAATATTAAATAAGAAATTGTATTTTCTCATAAACTTCATCAATATCTTCCCAATCATGACACCAACAGGAACATCAATATATATATATATATATAAACTTCGTAAAAACAACACCAAACTGCTCAATCATTTGTACCACAAGGGAACCCAATAAACAACCAATACGTTTTACAAAATAACCACCACGATGTTTAACAACAAGGTAACAATGCCAAATAGTCACAGAACAATTAAGACAAGAATCAATTAAGTTGGGAACGGGAAAGGGATCATGCTTAACAGGCAAATTGGGTGGTGCATAGATACTTGTCACCTCACATATACACCACATCCATGCATTTCACATAGAAAACAAGTGGGGACTCATATTCCCTCAACTCAAAGTTAGACCAAACACTTACCTCAATTTCGCAAGCAATTCACTGCTCTAGCACTGCCTTCCCTTTAGAATTTTCCTCTAATCCGCTCGAATCTAATCACAATTCGTCCAATGTCATCAATCATAGCCTAAAGGAATCATCTTTATTGAAAAGCAATGGTTTTCCTAAGTTTTCCTATTCAATTCCAGAAATCGACCCCGGACCCGCTTGTTCTAAACTCGAGGTTCAGACCAAAACCCGTTACCCACTTTTCGCTGAGCACGGATATACAATTGGTATTGGAATCCGACCTCAATTCGAGGTCCAATTCCCCAAAATTGTAAATTCCTAAGTACTACCCAAAAACCAAATTTTTACCATGGAAACTCTAGATTTTTGGTTGAAATCATTGTTAAAAGTTGTTAGGAATTGAAAGAAATTAGGTAGAGATCACTTACCAGCGATTTGAAGAAGTTTGGATCTTTGGAAAATCGCTTATGGAGGTTTATGGTTTTAGAAAATTGGAAAAGAAGGTAAAATCCCGTCAAAAAGCTGATATAACAGGTTGCGGGTCTCGCATTTGCGAACCCTGGGCTTTCCGGGGTTATATCGCAAATGTGAATAGGACCTCGTATTTGCGAACCTGGTCCTTCGCATTTGCGACCAAGGACCTCGTATTTGTGAGATCAGAGACTGGACCTTGGTTTCGCATTTGCGAAGCCCGACCTCGCATTTGCGAGATCAGAGGCATGCACACCAGATGTTCAGCTGTTGGGATATTTTTCTAAGTCTCGACACTCCGTAGCCTACCCGAAACTCACCCGAGCCCTCGTGGCTCCAAACCAAACATGCACACATATCTAAATACATCATACAGACTTGTTTGTGAAATCAAATCATCAAACTAACATCAAAATCTACAGATTTAACTTCAAAACTCAAGATTTTCTCAAGAACACTCAAAAATCTAACTTTTTAACCGGATGTCCGAATTACATCAAATCAACTCCGATTCTCATGAAACTTCACATATAGGACTTACATAACATAACAAACTTGTTCCGGGCTCCGGAATCAAAATACGGGCCCGATATAATATATTTCACGCATTATTTTATTTCTTTATTTCTTGAATTAAGCAGTAGAATAATTTTCTTCAAAAATTATTTTCTAAGGCTTGGGACCTTGGAATTCATTTCCGGCCATACGCCTAAGTCCCATATTTTTCTGCGGACCTCCCGGGATTCTCGAAATATAGATCCGGGTCCGTTTACTCAAAATATTGACCAAAGTCAACTATAATTAAGTTTTGACTCTCGAAATTACTATTTCTCATATTTTCACATAAAAGCTTTCCGGTTTCACGTCCGGACTATGCACGCAAATCGAGGTATTTAAAGTTAATCTTTTTATGGCTAGTAAGCATGGAACGGAGTCTATATTCATTAAAATGACCCCTTGGGTCCTCACAGTGGAAGGTCAACAAATCAACCTCAATTATCCCTTTGGCCCTCTAATCCATGAATCCAGTAGGTTCATTTCCTCTATTGTCACTCAAATTCGGAACGCCTAAAATTTGAAACCCTGGCCTAAAATAGGAAACTTCAAATCGTTTGATTCTCTCATGCTCTATCAAATCGGAGCATGCATTGAGTTTTTCTCATAGTTTCATCATGAGGATTCGATACCCAGAGGTCAACGCAGTGACATATAGATTTTAGAGCCTTAGCCGATGGATTCTGATTCTCAAATCGCCCAAGTAAAATCCTTCGATGATTGTCCTCTCTGTCTTCTATGAGTTTTACTCGCTTTGCTTTCATCATCTAATAATCCTCATCTTCCACTCACCATTTCAAATTTGTTGGAACCCTAGTCATTGAATGACACTATAAATAGAGTCTTCAATGCCCTCACATAACACGACCTAACACGAATACACAGTAGCATACATAATAACTTCACAATCGAAACTTAGGTCTTTTGGTTTCGAAACAGCTAAACGAAAAACCTTGTTTGGTTTCTGCTCAAAGGAAGGTCAGTGTATTCTAACCCTCCATATCTTTAATTGTTCAAGTTGAATTCATGCTTTCCATGTTATTCTATGCTGATAATCTTTGTCTATAATATATGCTTAGGGTTTCTTGCTGGTAATCATGCCTTAAAATTGTATGTTATATTCACTATATAAACCAATTGTTTCTCTTGTGATTTGAGACTATTAGTGCTAACAGACTATCTAGTGAACTTAATAACTACTTCTCTAAGTTGAACAACCTAAGTCTATTGAATTTTAGTAGTAAATTAAAGAACCTTATTGATTCTCTGCACATGTTTTTATTTTTTGACTTCCTTGATGTCCTGATGAGATTTTCATGCCTGCTGCACCAGCCCTATATCTGTCAGAAGTATTACCCATTAATTTATACCATGCACTTGATTTGTCTTCTTTGATGAAGTTAGAACTATGGTAGTTGTGTACACTCAGAGGTTCATGTACAAGTCTGCTATCAAGATTATCAGTTTAGTTGTTAGTTTCTATGTTATTCAAGTATGTCTTGCAATTCTATTGCTCCTTAAAACATAGTAAAGGGTCTTTTGTTAATTTCCAGGTGCTTGCTTAGCTACACTTATAGACTCTACTAGATAAATGTCTTCAACAAAATGATTAACCTAATTCTCAATGAGTTTATGTGGTTGTGGTGATTCCATATGTATTTTGTCAATTGCTACCTTTCTCATTAGCCTAGTTTAAGTTATGTTATTAACTTCTCCTCAAAGTTTGATTAATAATTGTACTTATTACATTTGTGCTATCTGTCACATGGATTAGTAATGCTATTAATATGCCTAAACTAAGCTTCATCATGCCTAGACTATCACACTCAACCTGTCTTCTTGGATTGATTGATTTGCTACCAGAACCATGCCCACTTAGTAGAAGTGAAACCTTTACGTTATAAACTTCTGTAATGAATCCACTAGCCTGATTTATATGTCATTTGTGCCTCTGCTATGCTTTATAACCTAACAGCCCTTTAGGAAAATCACTTGTATGTATTTGAATATCCCCTATCATGCCTCTTCTCCTAGTTGTCTGTTGATATCTCTTCGTGCTTGTCTTTAAATCAAGAGAATTTTTCATGCTAAAACTCTCATGTTTCTCCCTTAGAATTGTATTATCACATAAAGAAAAGGGAGAATCTTGTTCACAACATAAGATTTGGAACATAAGTCAATTGTGATCACTACTGAACTTGAGGGAAACTGAATACCCCCAAAATTTTAATGAGGACATATTTATCATTTCATAAAACTAATTAACAAAAAAAATGAATGGACTGATGCCCATCAGTATGGATAAAAACATGAACTAGGGTAGTGGAGAACTTTACTCCAAATATAAAGAATCCGAAACAAGGAAACCTGAGAAGGAAATACGAAGCCTCTGCAAAAGAAATATTTACCATCATATGCATAGAGCATTACAAGTAAATTAGGAGGGAATGGAATCCTCTGGAAATAAGTTTTACAAGGGAACAAGAAGAGGAATTTCACCTCGATTCCGTGTAGGTATACACAAAAACAAAACTCACACAGTGAATAAAATAAGGAAGTAACAATGTATTCTTAATTTTACTTTTAACTAGTAATATTATATACAAAATCATTGACTTGAGATATATTGTGATACTAGGATTAATGTTGGTGTTTAGTTATAATGAATATCATTAGACATGAATTATTGCATTATCATAAAATTGATTAATTGATGAACATTTCATGAACTGGGAAGAAAGAATTACAGAGAAGTATTTGATAAGGTCATAGGTAGCTAAGCTTATTACGAATGGAACCACGAGGAATTTGGTAGAATAGAACCCGATTATATTGGTACTTCACGAAGTTGACACTTAGACTCGTGTTTGTGATAATATAGTTTGATCGAACAAGTCGTATAGACTGCCCGAGTTGGTACGCTTGGTATTTCGACACGAGTATTGTGAGTAGTAATCTTACCACAATTTGTGTTTTCATAACATGCATGGTTTATACGTTATTTTAAAAATAAAATGTGTTACCGATCATTTTAAATTGCATGTGGGACAAGTCATTTACTTGATATGGTACTGAACAGTTTACTAGAGATGCTTGCCGTTAATTAAATGTTCATGTTTTACTATTACTTGAGATATGGTTACCATTACCGAAATTGATTTACATGATTTGATAATAATTTATATGTCTTTATTATTTTGAAAATGATTTCTTATCAATATTTACTAGTTACAAGAAAAAGTATAAATGGGAGGAGACGTTGAAGGATCTCGTAGTTAACGCCAGGTTCGTTTGACCTGGTGCATCTTGTATTTACAGATTACCAATTACAGTTTTAGCACTCGATAGTGGGAAGGTAAAACTAGCATACAATTACAGTTTTCCCTCGAGTAGGGACCTACTGTTATATTTGATTCCTTTTACGAAGGAGTCCACACAGTCATACAAATTATATGATCCGTTCTTGGAAACCTCCCAAACATAAAGAATTGATATGACTCAGTGCTTACCGAATTGTAAAATTAATTTCTATTTCATGAAACACATGATGGGACTCATTATTGTTACCGTTTGAAAATGCATTTTATTTTTATGATAATTCTGATTATTATTATTATCATTATACATGCATGTATTTCTGACTTGTCCCCAATAAAAAATATTTGTGGATAAGTGTTATTACTCACTGAGCTAGCGACTCATTCCCCACTATTTTTTTCAGAGACAGCAGTTGACGCGAGCGAGGATTTCGTCAATTCGAATACACGAGTTAACAATTCCTGGTAAGCCCCGCATTGCTTCGCGAGGGCAGTGGGGTATCTTTTTACTATTGCCTCTTTTCTTTTAAACTCTTAGAGTCACTCCATAGTTATTTTTATTAGTGTCATGGGTATTCATTCATTTTTCAAAACTAGTGACTTACACTTTTTTCAAAATTTTAAGATCGATTTAGTGTGATTGTGTTGAAAATGGTTGACGATGTTGGCGGAGACTTACTTTTAATTAATTGATGAATATTACGACTGATATAGGTAAATATTGATTGGTTATTACTTGTTTATGAGACATGGAACATTTTGGATAGTCCTAAAATAGGGGTAACTCTGCCCGATTTTCTGTAAAATACCGATGAGGCTTACTTGGGAGCACTTGCTCCTAAGAGCCGGTCATGATCCTAAATTGGGTCGTGACAAAGTTGGTATTAGAGCCCTAGGTTATTCTTGTGCATAATGGAGCACACGTCAATAATAGAATCTCAATTATGGTTATGTAGTCGGCCATTCCCATAATCGTGATTTTGCAAGGACGTGATAGGATGAGTCTTGTCTTCTTTCTTATTCCTCGTAACGTGTGTGGTGATTAGGGTCAAATAACTAAATATTTCATTGTTATCTTTTTGTTGTATGGTCACCCGATAATAAAATTTGGCTAAAGGTTCAAAGATATCAAATGTTGACACTAGACAAGCAACTGTCTCTCGGGAAAGGAAAGCAACAGAAATAGTAGATAAGAACAATGAAAGGGTCGTTGTTCCATAACGAGGAGCTTTCTTTCTGCTAACATGTGTAATGGAGTCCATTCCCGAAATTAGTACGGTTTCACCATTATAGCAATAGGAGAGTTCCATCACAAAGGTACTTACCTCCATGCGAGGGAAACTGAGATATCGACGGAAATAATGGATAGACATGAGAAGAATGAGTAATAGAATAGTGCTCTAGAGTCATCATGCACCTTGAAGATTGTAGGGAACATAGAAATATCCTTAATAAAGTTCCTAAAGTTGAAACTACCAAGTATACCATTTTTGATAGTTCAAACGATCCTTAAAGGTTTTTGATAAACTATTTACCACATTACGAGCTAAAGGATATTTCATGGAGTGGTCTATGGAACAAGTAACTTACAGACCGGAGAACATGCCGAATACATGAACTAATATCGTACTCTTAGGGATGTCAACATGAGCAGCACAAATAATTTGCAAATGAATTCACTAAAGTGTTTATGAATCACTTCCTTCTTGACAATTTTCAATATAAACTTGCTTGCAAGATAGTATAAGAAATTGATTTAGACGATTGGTGTACCGACATATGGCACCTAAATTTCAAAATTGAATAGATAAGCAACATATTAATTTAGAGGCTTGCTGAAAGATTGGTTTACCATTTAAATAAGGTAGTAACTATACATACAAAAAACTTTGGCATATTCTGTGGCAGTTGCACTTACCAGAAAGATTGAGAATATGGAAACGATAGACGTGCAAAAAATAATTCACGTAAGAGAACTGAGATTAGGAATACTTCAGTATGGATTTTAATATGGGTCGAACATTTAAAAAACAAGGATATTTGAAATATTGAGCGAGCCTTTTTGGGTTGCCACTTTTGTGAAATTGGTAAATTGGTAAACGGAAAAGGGCCTGATATATCCCTCTACTTTGTTTTATTGTTCAATCATGTCCCCGTTATACTTTCTGTCCAGATTACCCCCGCCGTCCATCAAAGTTCTATATTTGCCCCTATTTTTAACGGTTGGGACACGTGGCACATTTTAAGAGAAAGAACCAACCCAACTCATAAATTAAACCAACTCGACCCTTTCCTTTGCCCCGCCTGACCCTATCATTTTTAACTTCATTAAAATTTTATCCCCACCGTAAAAACCCACACGGGCTTGGTCAGGATTTCATATAAACCCATCTTATTAAAAGTTGGTTATATCTATAATCCTTATACTCCATTGTAGATTTTGGAAGAGAAAATCTTGAAAAAGCTTCTTCTCCATTGTAGTTTAAAGCCATAACTTGATCTTCTTTCTTAACTTAAAATAAACCAAACCACTTGCAATAACTGCTGGAGCTAACATGTCAAAATATATTTCTGGTGGTAGTAATAAATCTTTTGCTTCCCTCCAAACCCAAAGCTTTTGAATAAAAATTTCACAACGATAATAAATCAACCCTAATTTTCTATAATGATGATAAAGAGTCCGAGGCGACGATAACCTTATGATCTTGAACTGCAAAGAATTTGATAAAGATTGAACAAAAAAACCTGAAATAATTTTGCTTTTTTCACAAAACTGTGAATAATAGGATTTCATATTCCAAAATCTACAATGGAGTATAAAGATACAGTGGGGATAAAATTTTAATAAAATTAGAAATGATATAGGGTCAGACGGGGTAAGGGAAAGGGTCGGGTTGGTTTAATTTATGAGTTGGGTTGGTTCGTTCTCTTAAAATATGCCACGTGTCCCGGACATTACAAATATGGGCAAATATAGAACTTTGATGGACGGCAGAGGTAAATCTGGACGAGAAGTATAACGGAGTACATGATTGAACAATAAAACAAAAGTAGAGGGATATATTAGGCCCTTTTCTGATTGGTAAATTGTATATTCCCTATAATTAAGTTAAACTTGATTAAGGAGGGTAATATCTAATATAGGAGTAAAAATAGCACGGGTTAGCTAGTTTTCCGACTGGTCATTAAAAAAATAGACAGCGTTTGGCAAGTCATTGAAAACTATCCACTATTTTGCTGCAACAGAGACCGGTCCAGCATAATATACTGGAGTTTGGTGCACCTGTGTACGAACTTCCAGCATATTATGCTAGAACTCCAACACGCGGAAAGTTCTAGCATATTATGCTGGAGATTCGAGCACCTGTGTATGAACTTCCAGCATATTATGTTGTACTGGTATACTTACTGGAATTTCACTATAATATGCTGAAGTATTTTCCGGATTTTAAACAATGTTTTCGTTCAGATTTATCTTTACATGAAAAGTGACTAAATTTTGATTACTATTGTGGCTATTTTTGAATAGCCACGTGTAAATCTGGCGATTTTTGAATTTCTCCCATAAGGTAGAAATCCCAAATCAAAAAGTACTTGGACCCATTCACAAGAAGGGCTTCGGCCTAGCCCAAATTCAAATTTAATGGGCTAGAATAGGGAAACCAAACAAATTTGGCCCAAATTGAACTGCTTCCTGCCTAATTCTTTCTTCCTAAACCCTCCTCAGTCGCAAACTTTTTTCCCTCCCTATTTCTACTGCTAACTCCTTACCTCAACTCAGATATCATTGTTCCTGGTGTTTGGTAAGAACTTTCACAAAGTAATGTAGTTACTTTATTTTCTTCTTATGATACTGTCTTAAATTTGTTATGTTATACTAATTTTGTGAAAACAATCAAATTTCTCCAGCTTTTCAGTGTCCGAGTAAAAACAATGGCGGATGTGGTACAGTACAAGATGGAGCGAATTCTCCCTGAGCTAGATGACTTAGAACGGCGCGGCTTATTCAGCCGCCATGAAATAGCGGAAATAGTTAAACAGCGACGTAAATTCGAGTACAGGCTAAAGAGACCTAGTCCGTTAAAGCAGGTTTTTGTTGCTTATATTGATTATGAGAAAAGTCTAGATGCTATTCGACTTCTACGTAAGAAAGTTCAGATGAAGAAAACGAGTGACAGGAAGGTGAAGAAATCGGTTTCGGATTATGCTGGAGTTTCTAGGATTATTAAAATTTATCGGCTTGCGACGAGTAGGTTTAAGGGCGACATAGAGCTTTGGTTTCAGTATTTGGAGTTTTGTAGGGAGCAAAGGAATGGTCGAATGAAGAAGGTACGTTTTACATTTTGCGAAAACCTGCTTATTTTGTAGCTCAAATTTAGTGTTTTATCCTTAAACTAGTTGAAAATACACAAAACTTCTATTGGCATGAGATGAGTTTAAATGGAGTACGGTGGTTGGTGAAGATTCATATACTGACCCTAACTTATTTGAGGCTGAGGTGGAGTTGTTGAATCTCCAAACTGGTTATTCTACCACGAGCGAGACGTTTAGGGAACTCAAAAATTTAAATGCTATTGATTCTTTACTATTTGAATGATACTCTTTCAATTTTAGTCCATTTTATAAATAAAAAAATACATTTTTATATTTAGAAATAATTTAACTATTTGTAGTCACACAAATATATTCGATTTGTGTTAGACGGAAAGCTTCACAACATCAGACAAATTAGGGGATCCTTTCCATTGTAATGATATACCAAAGTATTTGGAATTGAGGTATAGTTGATTAATTTTTTATGACATTTGAATCTTATTGTCACGACCCCAAATCCTAACAGGCCGTGATGGCGCCTATCTTGGAACTAGGCTAGCCAACCATCACATTACTACGCTTTTATTCAATTATAACAGTTCACAATATAACAATAAGCAAGCAACCATAGCATAAGTAATATAAATAAGTCTTAGCGTCCCCATAATAGCCTAAACAACCTCCCAAGAACTGGAGTCAATAGTCATGAGCATCTAAGAATAAATAAATCTAACTCTACTAAAACTATAATATATGTCTCTGAATCAAATGCTAATATTAAATAAGGAAGGGAAATGGAGAAGCTGTGGACACTGGACAGCTACCTCAAAAATCCCGTGAATGCTGCTATCGAACCTGCGTCAGCTACTGCTGCGAGCTAGTACCTGGATCTGTGCACAGAGGCACAGGGAGTCTTTATGAGTACGCCAACTCAGTAGTAATGAAAAGAAATCACAGTCTGAGAAATATAAACACACAGTACAGATACACCATTCACAACGACCAGTAAAACACCAAGTCACCACGTAGAATTCATAAATTATAAGTTCGAAATCAGCTCTCAGAAATCCCTTGAAAACAGTACAACATAAGTGTCTCTCAGTAAAATCCTCAGTAAAACCAGTTCGAAAACGAAGTAAATCATAGTTTGAAAACATAGTTAAATCATCATAAAAGTGCCTCTCGGGCCAAAATCATTTCTCATAACAGATTCCCTCAGGCATTCCCTCAATCACTCAGTATCAATCATCACTCAGTATCAGCCCCGCGGGCAATCATCATCACTCAATCGGTACCGGCGCTCACTGGGGGTGTGTTACAGACTCCGGAGGGGCTCCTACAGCCCAAGCGCAATAATAACATAAGGCCTGGAAGCCTTCTCATCTCTCTCATGAGGCCTGGAAGCCTCCTCACATCACTCATAAGGCCTGGAAGCCTCCTCACATCACTCAGTCAGACACTTTCAATTAGCCCTTAGGCCATAAACAAACCGGGTTCTCCACCCAAAACAATGTTTCATTTTTCAATAAATAGTATCAAAATACTCTGAGTGTCATAACCATTTATCAGGAAAAGACTGAGTGTAATTCACAACATATCAAGTGAGGAAACACAGTAAAACAGTCCCCCAAGGGGTAAACAGATCGGCACTAGGCCCCAAACACGGCTTACAGCCCAAAACATATCATAATATATAAATACTAATTAAGCAAAGGCTTAAAAATCGGTTTCGCAACTCAATAGTCGCCTAAATAGGAAACATGTTCCAAAGTTTCCACCTTTTTATTTCAAAACCCGTGAAAGGGTGCATAGTCCGGGGTTTCATACCCTCAGGACAGGATTTAAAGACATTACTTACCTCAAAACTAGCCCGAAAACTATTCCGCAATGCGCTTGCCTCTCGAATCAACCTCCGAAGGCTCCAAATCTACCAAGTTCAGATTTTTACCATCAACATATGCTTAAGGAATATATTCCAACTGAAAAATATCAAATTTAACTCAAAAATCCGAAAACGGTCAAAACCCGACCCCTGGTCCCGCGGAAATGTTTACAGAAAAGTGTTCTTCTTCTTCTCACGAGTCCGTACATATAAAGAACACCGAAAT
>ML293730.1:0-11531 GCA_005239495.1 Nicotiana undulata | reverse complement strand
TGGAACTAGGCTAGCCAACCATCACATTACTACGCTTTTATTCAATTATAACAGTTCACAATATAACAATAAGCAAGCAACCATAGCATAAGTAATTTAAATAAGTCTTAGCGTTCCCATAATAGCCTAAACAACCTCCCAAGAACTGGAGTCAATAGTCATGAGCATCTAAGAATAAATAAATCTAACTCTACTAAAACTATAATATATGTCCCTGAATCAAATGCTAATATTAAATAAGGAAGGGAAATGGAGAAGCTGTGGACACTGGACAGCTACCTCGAAAATCCCGTGAATGCTGCTATCGAACCTGCGTCAGCTACTGCTGCGAGCTAGTACCTGGATCTGTGCACAGAGGCACAGGGAGTCTTTATGAGTACGCCAACTCAGTAGTAATGAAAAGAAATCACAGTCTGAGAAATATAAACACACAGTACAGATACACCATTCACAGCGACCAGTAAAACACCAAGTCACCACGTAGTATTCATAAACTATAAGTTCGAAATCAGCTCTCAGAAATCCCTTGAAAATAGTACAACATCAATGTCTCTCAGTAAAATCCTCAATAAAACCAGTTCGAAAACGAAGTAAATCATAGTTTGAAAACATAGTTAAATCATCATAAAAGTGCCTCTCGGGCCAAATCATTTCTCATAACAGATTCCCTCAGGCATTCCCTCAATCACTCAGTATCAATCATCACTCAGTATCAGCCCCGCGGGCAATCATCATCACTCATTCGGTACCGGCGCTCACTAGGGGTGTGTTACAGACTCCAGAGGGGCTCCTACAGCCCAAGCGCAATAATAACATAAGGCCTGGAAGCCTTCTCATCTCTCTCATGAGGCCTGGAAGCCTCCTCACATCACTCATAAGGCCTGGAAGCCTCCTCACATCACTCATAAGGCCTGGAAGCCTCCTCACATCACTCAGTCAGACACTTTCAATTAGCCCTTAGGCCATAAACAAACCGGGTTCTCCACCCAAAATAATGTTTCATTTTTCAATAAATAGTATCAAAATACTCTGAGTGTCATAACCATTTATCAGGAAAAGACTGAGTGTAATTCACAACATATCAAGTGAGGAAACACAGTAAAACAGTCCCCCAAGGGGTAAACAGATCGGCACTAGGCCCCAAACACGGCTTACAGCAACATATCATAATACATAAATACTAATTAAGCAAAGGGTTAAAAGTCGGTTTAGCAACTCAATAGTCGCCTAAATAGGAAATATTTTTCCACAATTTCCCACCTTTTTATTTCAAACCCGTGAAAGGGTGCATCGTACGGGGTTTCATACCCTCAGGACAGGATTTCAAGACATTACTTACCTCAAACTAGCCCAAAAACTATTCCGCAATGCGCTTGCCTCTCGAATCAACCTCCGAAGGCTCCAAATCTACCAAATTCAGATTTTTACCATCAACATATGCTTAAGGAATATATTCCAATTGAAAAATATCAAATTTAACTCAAAAATCCAAAAACGGTCAAAACCCGACCCCTGGTCCCGCGGAAATTTTTACAGAAAAGTGTTCTTCTTCTTCTTCTCACGAGTCCGTACATATAAAGAACATCGAAATTGGAGTCCGTTTGACCCCTCAAATCGACCCTTGAAGGTCTCATAATCTCATGCCCCAAAATCCTATTTTTCTACTGTTTTTTATGAATTAAAGGCTGGGATTATGGTCTATTATCACCCATAATCGAGTTTTAATGACTAGAACACTTACCTCAATGAAGAACAAGGATTTCTCTCTTCAAAATCGCCCCCAAGAGCTCTTTTCCGTACAACAATGGTGTAAAAAGGGGTTTAGGTCGCGGAGAAAATATTATTTAACTGCCTAGTGATTTGTGCACTGCGATTGCGGATGTACTCACGCGATCGCGAAGAACAAATCTCCCAGGCTCACAGAAGACCCTACGTGATCGCATCATAAGCCACGCGATCGCAATTCAATGGAACCTCGACCCACGCGATCGCAACCATTCTCACGCGATCGCGAAGAACAAGTGACTCCGCTCCCCACGCGCCTGGCTAACTCTACGCGATCGCGACGAACCCCACGCGATCACACTGAACTGACCTCCAAAGCTACGCGATCGCGGCCCTTATTCCGTGATCGCACTGAACAAATTCACCCCGGTCCATTTTAACCCTACGCGATCGCAGCATAAGCCACGCGATCGCAATGAATAACCTTCAGGTGTGAAAACACCAGGAACAACAGTGTTTTTAAGTCCAAAAATGCCCGTTAACCACCCGAAATCAATCCCGAGCCCCTAGGGACCCCAACCAAACTTACCAACATATCCCATAACATCATTCAAACTTAGTTGCACTCTCAAAACACCAAAACTAACATCAAAACTCCAAATTTGCATCGGATTCAAGCCTAAGAACTTTGATATTTCTAAAATTCACCAATGATGCCGAAACTATCCAAATCAACTCCGATTGACCTGAAATTTTGCAGACAAGTCCAAAATGACATTACGGACTTATTCCAACTGTCAGAATTCCATTCCGACCCCAGTAGCCTGAATTCTCATTTAACCATTCAAATTCCAAGCCTATCAACTCTAACACATTAATAACAGAATAACCAATCTATAATAGGTCAATAACAATAATTATAATGCAGGTTTCTCGTAACGACAGACCAGGTCGTTACACTTATTGGGGAGCAAATAAGTTCTAAAACATTAGAAATAAAGAACATTAGATGAGATAACAAGGGAAGGCCCGGGGTTGGGGGTGGGGTAATTTTGCTTTTGTTACTGTTGAAATGTTAATGTCATTGATAAGATAAAGTTCCATTTATCAAGCATTGAGGGTATCCAGAATGAAATTAGCTTTACACCTTGTGCAAACTGTTGAGTTTGATGAACTTATTGTGCTACATAAAAGCTCCAACGTTGCAGGCTGTAAATGCGTATTTGAATATAATATCTAATCATGGCAGTCCAAGACACCTTTATATAATTTCTAAAGTTGGTTAACTAAGTGGGCGTTTGGACATAAGATTGTAAAATTCCAAAAAATGGTGAAAATAGTATTTGAAATTTAGAGTTGTGTTTGGACATGAATATAATTTTGGGTTGTTTTAGAAGTTTTGTGAGTGATTTGAGTGAAAATTTTGAAAAAGAGCTTTTTGGAAATTTTCAAAATTTTGAAAATTTCCAAAATGCATCTTCAAGTAAAAATTAGAAATTTTATGAACAAACGCTGATTTCGGAAAAAAGTAAAAGTTTTTTGGAACAAAGGAAAAATTTCTTATGTCCAAACGGGCTCAAAGTAAATTCTGTGGTCAAGTGTCTATTTTAAACGCATACTTTTACTTTGGATTTGACGAACAATTTATATTTCTCAATCCTTGGCTCTATTCCATGTATATATGCCCTTGCATATGATCATTTGCGACATGGCCAAACAGAGGAATCTGTCCGATTTAGATGTTCCTCCTATATTTATGAACTCCGTTCGCCAGGCATAATTATAGGTTGTGCAAATCAGCAATTGCGTCTAAAATATCATCTACATCTGGTGCAAAAGCCAGTTTGCACAAAAAATGATCAACAAAATTCAATAAGCTTAAGGCATTGTAAATTTCTTCATTTGCCTTCAAAAGTTCTACTGTTCCTTTCAAGCCAGACAGACCACCAAATAACTTGAGGAACTGTAATCCGGGTCTTTTAAGCTTTCTTGCATAGACCCTCCCTGGTCCAACACTTCAGCATTTTTGAAATGGAGTTAGGCACAGTGTTTTGGAGAGCGTTAAGCTTAAAAAAGCGAGGAGGCCTCACTTCACCGAAGCACGAAGCGAAGCGCGCTTTTGTTTTCCTGTGAAGCGCAATTTAACACATAAATAAAACAATAAAATAGGCAGAAAAATAAAGCAATAAAAACCAGAAAACAGAGCATAGTTTTAGGGCACAAAAACAGAGCAATAAAAAGTGAAAAAAATAGAAAGAAGAAGAGAAAAACAGAGCATAAATAGGGCAGAAAAACAAAGAATAAACTAGATGTCTAGAACAGAGCATTAGAAAGTGAAAAAAATAGAAAGAAAAGGAGAAAAAAAGAGTCGAACACTTCAGGCAGAATAAAATCAGAAGAAGAAGAAACTTAAAGAGAAGAAGTCGTCGTCGTCCTTGGAGTTGGAGCAGCAGAAGAGCGTATGTTTATTTGGCAACTGATGGTTTATTTGCCAAATTTTAAAAAAAAAAACCTAGCAGATGCCTTCGCGTCGTTGCAACGCTTTGTTTTTGCATTTTTCCATCGCGGCGCTTCTCGCTTAAGCGGTTGAAGCGTGCGCTTTTTTTATGTGAGTCGCTTTATGGCAGAAAAGCGACAGAGCAGCGCCTCGCGTTGCTTCAACGCTTAAAGCGAGAAGTGCACGCTTTTAATAACACTAGTTAGGCATGGTCCAAGACATACCAAATATTAAAAAGAACATGTTCCATAACTGGTTTGTAACCTTGCAGCCCAAAAAAAGATGGGTAACATCTTCAGATTGTTCTTCACATAAAGGACATCTGTTGCACAGCTTGAAACCCCTCTTCTGCAAATTGTTTTATGTGAGGCATGCCTCCTTAGCTACAATCCAAAAGAAGCAAGAAACCTGTAAAGGTGCCATGTTGTACCATATTTGTTTCCAAGGCCATAACTCACTATTGCTAAAACCTAGCATATTGTAACATCCTTTAACTGAAAAATGCCTTTGGAGTGACCCTTCCAACTGATGGTTTGTAGTGGTCCAAAACAATGTTGCTTAGCATTTGTAGCAAGAGGCCTACCCTCTCCATTTCCTAATCATTAATATTCCTTCTAAGTCTCAAATTCCAGCCTTGTGATGTACAGTAATTGTCACACCTCCTTTTTCCACTACCCCGGATTAATGAAGGGGTAATAAGGGAGTTTTTCCACTTAAAGTGACATTATTCGATTTTAGGATTTATTTATTATTTTTTCAGAGTCGCCACCCGGATTTTGACGATGCTCCGGGACACCGTTTTGTTTTGAAAATCCCAAACCGAGGAAGTTTTTGACTCTATTTAAAAATGTCTGCGAACCAGAAAGCCGGGTAAGGAATTCTGTTAACCCGGGAGAAGGTGTTAGGCATTCCCGAGTTCCGTGGTTCTAGCACGGTCGCTTAACTATTAACATCTGGCCTAATTATCTAATTAATTATGTGTTTTAAACCTATTGTCCATTTTAAAACCTTTTGACCGCTTTTAATTATTTATGGAATTATTTTCGAACAAGTCACGATGTCGTACACTTGTCGTTTTGGTATGCGTTGCAAATCGCGCCACATGAAATGCACTCGCGATTTGCGACATATTTTTTTTTACTATTAAACAAAGTTATGGTCATGTCACATGAAATGCACACCCAAACTTTGACACATTGCGAATTGCGCTATGTGAAACGCACCCGCAATTCACAACATGTTAATTTTTATTGTTGTTTGAAGTTATAGTCGGGTCACTTGAAATGCACACCCGAATGGGATTTACGTATTGTGACCATGACATGGGAACCGTACCCATAGGCACAATGATTTATCATTAATCACGCCTAAATCAACTAGGCAACATTTAAGAGATTTATGATTATTGTGAAGGCCATGAATTATGGATATTACATTGTGGAAGGATATGTAGAGTTTCATTAATATTTGTCCCATTATCGCTCTAAAGAAATCTGATTCTAAGCCCCATATATTCCAAATTAAGGCAGCCCACTATCTATTAAGTTACCATAGGCCCAAAGTTCTATCAACTAAATGTTTAATAGCACATGACCCCATCGGCAAGACTAGCCCAACGTTGCAACATCAAAAGTTATGGGCAATAAATATTGTTAAACTACTAGACAATCATGCTCACACTTAGAAATTTAAACACATAAAATAATCATTCCAAACTAAAATCCAGTCATGGTATCCAGCAAAGACTTGTCCAGCAAATTCAAACAATATAAAATTATAGTAAAAGATAAAAATCAGCAAAGAGAAGAGTGAACCTCTATTGTTGAAATATATTCTCCAAAACGTGTACAAGGGCAGCAAAAACTTCTATATGATTGAACATGGTAAGGCTCAAAATCGACTCTCAAAGCCTCAATGACGACCTCGAACCTAAAAATACTATGCGACTTTGTACTGAAAACCTCGTCGGAACTCAACGGATATCTAACTCTGCCGAAACTCGGCGATAGACGGACTAAAATTAAGCTATTTGTGGCTGCTTTTTACTGGTTATCGGGGTTGATTTCGGACTGATTTTGAGTGCTTGGTGGCTGCTGGTTTTTGGGTGAAGAATAGGTAGTTTTCATCAGCATTTTTCAGTGATTTTCGGACTGGTATTTTCAGCAGTTTCGCAACTCGTTTGGCTGCTCTTTGGAGCTATTTTGCTGACTGTTTTTGGGCTAGTTTGGGTGACGTTTTTGGGGTTGAATTTTGGCTAGATTGGGGCTCTATTCGTGGTGGTTGCAGGTTGATGCAATGGAGGTTTTTTGGATGAGGTTTCATGGCTGAAATTTGTAGATGTATCTTGGCTGATTTTTAAAGAAGAAGAAACAGAAGGTGTTTTTCAAGAAGCCACGGCTGATGGGTCTCCCCTTTTCTAAGGAGATTAGGTGTTCATTATATAGAAGAGGGTATTAGGGTTGTAATGTTGGGAATTTGGTTGGGCCTGGGATTTTGGGCCCTGAAATTAGGCCAATTTGAAACAAGGACAAATTTTATCTTTCAAAAATAGTCATCTTACTACTAATTAAATTTCTTTTATCGAAACGACCTAATTATTATTTTAACTAATTAAATAAACTAATCGATTAAGCTAATGTATATTTTGTGACTTTTATATATTAATATATCGATTAAAGGGTAATTAATTTGTAAAAATGCGAATTAAACCTAAGATTATATGAAATGAAAAATGTGATAATTTTTTATGATTTTAAAATATTAAACATGCATGAAATGCAACTAAATAAAGAAAAGTTCCTAAAATTCATTAAAAATTATTTTTTGATTATTTTTAGGAGTAATTTCCATGCGGGGCAAAAGTTGGGTGTTCACAGTTGCCCCTCTTTGCTCGAGAACATGAAGAGTTTTCGGGCAAAGATAAAGCGAGCAACTAAGAGCAATTTTTGCCCGTTTGGTACTCCATTTGGAAGCATTTTGAAAATGTTTTGACCGAACCTTGCTTCGGAGGTTGCCTACATATCCTTGGCTATAAAGGAATCAGGTCAGTGTAGTTCTGGAAGTTTTGGAGTGATGAGTTCGAGAGTCGAGCGAGGTTCCATCCGAGGCTCCGGTTCATGGTTCTGCTATTACATCAAAATCCAAATGAAAAGGACTAACTAAGCCTATCAGCTACGAGTTACAAGATTCCTATCTACGGGTCTTCTGAAGCTTGATCTTGAGTCTTGGCTGCTTCTTTATACAGACTCCGATCTGAATCTTGATGCTTGTTCGTTGTAGGTGTTGGTTAAATCTTCTTCTGCTTTTCTGATGAAGGCAGGATATACAGAACGGATGACTTCAATCTCGTCTTGAATAGTCCACGTCTTTCCCGCTTCTGCACTTTGGGGTTCAACTCTTTTCTTTTTCTTCTTTTCTTTTATTCTGAACCGAGATGTCTTCTTTTGGTCGTCTCGAATCCATTGTCCTAAAAATGCAATCTGCACAAAATCAAAAAGCAAACGAACGAAATTTTCGTGAGTTATTGTAAGGAAATCTATACTACTTTATTATTGAAAGCGGTGAAAAGTCGGAGTGCACCCGGAGTTATTGTAGACTAGGGAGTGGATACCCTATGCCCAAAGGTAACATCAACTAGGGATTGGAGACCCTATGTTGGCATCGAGTTATGTCAGCATCAGCTTATGCTGGCATCAACTAAGGAGTGGAGTCCCTATGTTGGAAAATCATCAACTAGGAATTGGAGACCCTATGTTGGCATCGAGTTATGTCAGCATCAGCTTATGCTGGCATCAACTAAGGAGTGGAGTCCCTATGTTGGAAAATCATCAACTAGGAATTGGAGACCCTATGTTGGCATCGAGTTATGTCAGCATCAGCTTATGCTGGCATCAACTAAGGAGTGGAGTCCCTATGTTGGAAAATCATCAACTAGGAATTGGAGACCCTATGTTGGCATCGAGTTATGTCAGCATCAGCTTATGCTGGCATCAACTAAGGAGTGGAGTCCCTATGTTGGAAAATCATCAACTAGGAATTGGAGACCCTATGTTGGAAAATAAAATCAACTAGGGATTTTATACCCTATGTTGGAAAATAAAATCAACTAGGGATTGTATACCCTATGTTGGAAAAATCATCAACTAAGGAGTGGAGATCCTATGTTGACAAAATCATCAACTAGGGAGTGGAGACCCTATGTTGGAAAAGAGACTAGGGAGTGGAGACCCTATGTTGGAAAATAGACTAGGGAGTGGAGACCCTATGTCTAAACGAACCAAGAAGGATTTTTTTTTTTCAATTTTTTTTTTAATGAGAAATTCATTATTTTAAACAAATTGCCCCAACGCTTATTTTCTGAGGCATGAACAAACCTTTTTTTTTAAACAAAACAGGACTTCTTCTTTTTTTTTAAATAATACTAGGAGAAAATTCATCAGACTAGGTTTTCTATTTCTTATCTTAGGAGAAAGATTCGTCAGACTAAGATTTTAATCCTAGGAGAAAATTCATCAGATTAGGTATTTTATTATTATCTTAGGAGAAAGATTCATCAGACTAAGATTTCTTGTCCTGGGAAAAAATTCATCAGACTAGGTGTTCTTATCTTAGGAGAAAAAATTCATCAGACTAAATTTTTGATCCTAGGAGAGAATTCATCAGACTAGGTTCTTTTTTTTGTTATCTTAGGAGAAAGATTCATCATACTAAGATTTTTATCCTAGGAGAAAGTTCATCAGACTAGGTCTCTTTTTTTTTTTTGGTATCTTAGGAGAAAGATTCATCAGACTAAGATTTTGATCCTAGGAGAAAATTCATCAGACTAGGTCCCTTTTTATTGTTATCTTAGGCGAAAGATTCATCAGACTAAGATTTCTGTCCTAGGAGAAAGTTCATCAGACTAGGTCTTCTATCTTAGGAGAAAGATTCATTAGACTAAGATTTTTATCCTAGGAGAAAGTTCATCAGACTAGGTCTTTTATTTTTATTTTTTTTGGTATCTTAGGAGAAAGATTCGTCAGACTAAGATTTCTGATCCTAGGAGAAAGTTCATCAGACTAGGTCCCTTTTTTTTTGTTATCTTAGGAGAAAGATTCATCAGACTAAGATTTTTATCCTAGGAGAAAGTTCATCAGACTAGGTGTTTTTATTATCTTAGGAGAAAGATTCATCAGACTAAGATTTTTATTGGGAGGAAAATCCATCAGACTAGGATTTTTTATCCTAGGAGGAAAAATGTGAAGAGCAGAGGCAACCTTTTATGCACACAAATAAAGGCAAAAATTTGATAAACTTCCCTTTGTCGGTTCTTCTCTTCTTCTTCTTTTTTTTGTTTTGTTTTTGAACCAACTTTCTTGCACTGCTTTGTTCCTGTTTCAAACCAAGAAAATTTTGTCAGTTTTTAAAAGTGGTGGTCGGTTTGTGGTCTTGAGTCTTGGGCAGCTTGGCTTTCGCTCAATCAACTTGAGTCAGTTTCAAAAGGCTCTTTGCTCTGCATCAACCCTGGTTGTTTCACACCCGGTATCATTTGTATTTGTGGCTCAGTCAGCCTTATCCCAACTGGAGATTTTTGCTTAGGAGACCTTTTTCTCACATCTTGAATGACTTTCTTGCTTTTTGGAGCAAATTGTCTGTTAGAGGGAATCACCAGTAATCTTTGCTTGTGCCATGTCGGCTGACAGGAGTCTTTTTGGGGGGAAACCATTTTCATAAACCCTCAAGGCATGTTGACTGTAACCACTGAATGTGCTGGCCAAATTTGCTTTGTGCAACTGAAAAGCTGGTAGCAGATTTTGTAATCCTTTCTTGCTTGTTTTGACAAGGACTGACTCAGAGTGAATGACACAGTGATGAAAAGAAACATGTATTAACAAGTAATGCCCCTGTCGGAAGGACAGAAGGAAGAGTTCTTTTATTATTATTTTTTTTTTTTTGCGGTAACTAGCCTTAATGATCATGACATGCATTTTGGACTTAAGGGCCGATCTATCAAACTGATCAAATCTTCCCTTTCAGCATTCTTATGACCTTTGAAGTTGGGCTTGTTTGTGCTAATCCTTTGCATCAGTTTCACGACTCACCTTCGACTAGTGGTGCCCCGAGAGGTTTGCACCAACAAGTCTCTCTCATTTATTTTTCTCTACTTACCGTCGCCTTACAGTGCCCGTGAAGGTTTTCACTAGTAAAACTCTCTCATTTTCTCATTTTTTCCTTTTCTTTTTCTTTTTCTTTTTCTTTTGTGAGCAATTTGATAGTGTTCTATGTCGTGTGGCAACTGTTTCTCATTCCATGCTTTCTTGCGTGAGCAACTGACAATGTTCTACGTCGCGTGACAACCGTTGCTCATTGCATGCTTCTCTTGGCATTCTTGAAGGCATATTGGGAGGTCTTTATTTGGAAGGTTTTAGGATGGGGTTGGAAATAAGGGTCGGCATGAAGGCTTAAAGTAGACTCAGAATGAGGGGTTATAAACTTACAACTCTTGGAATCGACTCTTTTTAAAGTGAAATAAAACTTCTGCCCCAGTTTTAGCTACAAGGAATTTTTTTTTTTTTTTTTTTTTTTTTTTTTGGCCTTTTGATTCTAAACTTGATTCCAAAAGAGGGTGGTCAAAGAAAAATGACACAGGCTCAAAAGGGGTAGAGAAGGGTATAAAGTGTTTAGTAACAGAAAAAGAGCCTCCCAGCTTCGAGAATGCCAAAACATATTATCTCTTTGCGATCATAGCGTTGATGAACATGTCTATCTTCTTGGTGTGTCGTGGTTGAAAGATACTTTTCATCCATTAATGCCATACTTTCAACCAAGTTTCAATTGATTAAACATCATCAAGCCCGATCTTTACAATGATTTGAAGGTGAATTTTACTCAACCTCAATTACAAAGTATTTCAACTCTTTATTCATCCTCAAAAGTGTCTCTTTCTCACTTATCTCATTTAAGACTAAATGAACTTTTAAGATCTGGACAAAATTTCCGCATGCATGTCATATCACTAAAACTAGCGGGAAAAGAACTAAGCGTAGAATGACACAAAAGGACAAATAGTATTTCATTGAGTAAACAACAAGACAAACAACCTAAAATCCAAGTTACAACCCTAAAATAACCCGGATAGCAACAAAACAGACAGACAAGACTGACGCAAACAGAACATAGGAATAGAAGGGTTTGACTCAATAAAACAAATAAAATCTGGATCACAACCCTGAAATAACCCAAATAATAGAAAAAACATAAAAACAATCTACCAAGATTCATTCCTCGTGAGGAGTGAATGACTTTTCAATTGCTAAGCTTGACATTTAGC
>ML293728.1:55564-88064 GCA_005239495.1 Nicotiana undulata | reverse complement strand
CCAAAATTGATTCCTGCACAACTGGAAATTGATATGCTGCACTCCCAAGTAGCTGCTTGTAAAATCTTAGCATCTCCGTCTTTATACCTTCTTCAGACTGTATCAGTACTCCATTTGTATTCACCAGGCTCCTAATCTGATTAATTGAGCTTTTGTTCTTCATGCAAGCAAAAAACTAAGCACTGTTAGAATCCTTAAGTTTCAGCCATTTCACTCTTGACTTCTGTTTGGCAATCATATCGCTTATCATCACCCATTTTTCCAGGTTTGTCTTTAGAGTTTTCTCTCTATCAAACAAATTAGGCTCATGACCAGGATTTCTCATTATCTCTTGTACTTCTTGTAAGCTACTTCTGATGGTATTGATTCTTCTATCTACAACAACATACTTCTCTCTATTGAGGTTCTTCATCTCGTGTTTCACATTCTTTAACTTCTGCCATACACATTTTAAGTAGCCCACATTCACTAGCCCCCTTTATCCTCTCGCAACTCTATTCAGGAAATCGCTATGAAGAGTTAAGTGGTTTAAAATTTTGAAAGGTATAGTTCTTCTCTCACCTTGATCTTCAAAAATGATACAAAAGGGATAATGATCAGAAAAAGAATGATCAAGTACTACAACTTCTAGATTAGGCATGGTGCTCAGTCATTGTACATTTACAATAGCTCTATCAATCCTACTATAGATATGATTGTTAGTCTAAGTGTATTGTCTATCCACTATCCTCATTTCTATCAATCCAATGTCTTCTAGGAACTCCTTAAAATCTTTAGTCTCTGTGTTCTTGCACTTCATTACCATTCAGTCGATCATCTCCATAAAGAATTGCATTACAGTCACCCATCAGAAGCCATGGTCCTTGTTGCAGGTTTCCCACTTCCTTCAATTCTATCCACAAACTTCTTCTGTCCCCAACTGTGTGCAACCCATAAAATTTTACTTGTCCATGAATGTATTGAATGTCCATGCTAATAAGAGTATAATCAATAACATTGTTATCCCACAGTACCCGTATCCTTCCTCTTTTATTTGTGTTGTAATTAGCTTGCCAACTCCAGCTTGGTACAATCTTCTTTATTATTTTTTCTACATTTTTCTCCACTACTTTATGCTCCACTATAGCTATTATACTAACTCTACTACTTTGTATAAACCCCTTAAACTCCTTTTGTTTATACAAATTATTCATACCCATAACATTCCAAATTATCAACTTCATTTAGAAATGGGAGGGGTTTCATTACAAGACACACCAACATCATCACTACTTTGTCCTCTTGCACTAGTACTGCCAGGTTCATTGTGCATATTCGGACTCCCGTGTTCATTTAATGGTCTAAAACCGTTATTGAAGTTAAGCGGCGGTCCTTCCCAGTGCCATCTTCCAATTATTACATTCTTCTATACTCTTTACTGCTAGATTTGTAATCGGGTTCGCTTGTGGTTTCTCCTTCTGAGTTGCAACTGTATTATTCTTAGTTGCCATTTTCATTGCTGGATTCTCAACCTACTTTGGCTCATCTATCTTCAATGGAACTGCCTACATAGCACCCTTAACATGCCATTCCAGGATTTGCTTCTTAGGTTTATCCCTCACCTGTTGTTTTGGCCTTTTTTGGTTCTTTCCTGTATGACATATATGCCCAAGCTACAGACATGTATTGAGATATTCCGGCTGCCAATCACACTAAATTGTCTGTTCAAATATTCTCCCATTGGGATCCTTGGCTATGATAGTATTAGGCAAAGGTTTCGCCACATCCATCTCAATCAGTACCCTAGAAAATGATATTCTCTCAAGCTTTGAAGTACATTCATCTGCATATAGGGGGTTACCCAACACACTACCGATTATACTTAATGACTCCATACACTAGAAGTTAAGAGGTAGTTTTGGAAATTTAACCCACAAGGGAATTGTTCACAAAATTTCTTCATTAAAATCAAAATTTGCTGCACAAGCTTTGATGATCATTGGTCTATTGTTAAAAATGTATGGCCCAGAGTAGATTACCTTATTCATGTCATCAGTTGTGTTGAATTTGACTACAAAGTATCCATCGTTGTGGTAGAAGATCTTGGGTTTTGCCACAAAATTCCATTGCGCTTTGATGAATCATTCAAGAGCGCCAATGGTAGGTGTATCTCCCACCACATATAGTATCACAAAATTTATCCACTTTTATGTCTCCTTGGCTACATCTTCTTTCCTCAATTGCGCAATTTTTCCCCATCCTAGATTATTAGAGCAACATACTTAAGATTCATTCCCCTCGCAGCCAATCTATTGCTTGAGAATAAATTGGCCCATTTCCTTGTTGTCTCTTTGTTCTTCTGTTGTTCCGAATTTGGTTTATCACCCGCTAAGTCCCCCTGTTGTTTCTTCCCATTCGACTCAGTTATCTTCATTGTTGTTTTTGGTTCCACGTTCAACTTTCTGGAGTTATGTAAGTCTGTTCACATAGCTTGATTTTCTCCAATTGTACTCCCATGTTTGGAAGACTATATAAGGTGCATGTGCAATGATAGACCTAGAGAATGGGCACACTAGCTACCTCTCGCAGAATGGTGGTACAACACAAACTACTATACTGCCATCAAAATGACCCTTTATGAAGTGTTGTATGGTCAATCTCCACCAACTCACCTTCTTTATGTAGCTCACAGTTCAATGGTGGATCAGGTGGACAAGATTGCAAGCTAGAGAGGCTATTGTACGACTGTTAAAACATCATCTACCCCTGGCTCAATGTTGAATGAAAGCAGAGACAGACAAGAAACGAACTCCCAGAAGCTTTGATATTGGTGAAAGGTTTTTTGTAAAGCTACATCCCTAAAGGCATATCTCTTTAAAGGGACACTCTTACCATAAACTTAGCCCCAAGTATTTTGGCCCATTCAAAATTTTGAAGAAAGTGGGAACAATTTCTTATTAGTTGGATCTTTCCCCTCAAGCTAAAATTCATCACACTTTCCATGTGTCACAGCTGAAGAAACACGTTGGCACTGTTGTTGTTGTCCCAGACCTACCTGTTTCACTTTCCCCTCATGGTCATATTGTTCTAGAGCCTGAAGTTGTGTTATAAGACATGGTAGTCATGAAATAAGGCAATTCAGTTTCTCAAGTCTTGGTAAAATGGTCCAACTGTCCTGTAGAAGACAACACATGGATGGACACTCATTCCTTGCACGCGCAATTTCCCTCCTTCTGTCCTTGAGGACAAGGACATTCTCTGAGAGGGGAAACTTGTTACATAGAAATTGTATAGTGAGGGCATTATAGTATTTAGCAACTGCATAGTGAGGGCATTATAGTCTTTTACTTGGAAGTGGTTAGTCGGTTAGGAGGGCCAGCAGAGTTAGTTAGAGAAACAGTACAAGTACCTGTTAGCTGGGTAGTTTTGGGCATTCTAATTCAATTGTATAAAGATTACAATCAATAATATCACTTCCAACTCTTCTACTCTCTAGCTTATTCAATTCACGCAACTCTGTTCAGGAATTGTTCCCCATCCCCAAATCCTTAGGACTGCGTACTTGAGTTCATCAGTGAGCTCGTTTCACTTTCCTAGGTTTGTTAATAAATTAAAGTTGATCCTCGAATAAATCATGCATATACCATCCCCCTCCACCACCCCACCCCAGCCCCACCGTCCACCCCTTCCTCCCACCCAAAAAAACCTAAAGAAAAATACTTTTGTTGACCTAAGCAATTTTGGTTTTGATGATTGACAAAGGAACACATGCATGAACCAGTTTCATGGACAGTGCACACATGCGACAGACAGAATCAAGCAAAAGACATGTGTGTGAAAGGGATAAGTATAAGTGATTATATCTGATATTCCCCGAACAAAAAGGTTGCATAGTTGATAAGGAGCAGGACTCCTTACTTGAAGAGAACTATATCCATGATAAGAAAAGAGTTAGAAGTTGAAGATAACTAGAACTCTTCCACCAAGGAAGATTAAAGCATTAGAACTCTAGTTAATCTTTATTTACTAACTCTATATATATATCAGTTGTGCTCTATTTTACATGTGATGCACACATATTGAAGTTAAGCATAAATTTAGAGCAAAATGGCAAGGCATTTTGTGAGAAATTCCTGTGAGATTTAAGAGTGCGATCCTGAAGCTACACAAACCAGATTGAAGAACCGGCTCCCTAAAAAGTTTTATGTGTCTTTCTTTATTTCTAGTTCGAAGTGTAGTATGCGTTTTGAGTTGTACCTTTCAGCTTTCTTGGAAGCAAATTGTACTAGGTACTTGAGTTGTATTGTTCAAGTTAGAGTTAATTTGAAGCAGTCGCAACAATCTATGGCGTGCTGCTAAAAGGGTTAGAGTTAATCCTTAAGGTTGCAAGAGGTTTTAAACTCGAGTTGTATTGTTCAAGTTAGAGTTAACTTGAAACAATGACAACAGCCTGTGGCTGGTTGCTATAAGGGTTAGAGTTAATCATTAGGTTTGCAAGAGTTTGTAAACTTTGTTGTTGGCTCAGAGTTGTAGTGAAGTGTTTGGAGAAAATTCTACTGGTAGTAGGTCGTGGTTTTTTCACCCTTTGAGCCAGGTGTTTTCCATGTAAATATACTTGTGTTCTTCACTTTCTGTATTTATTATTCCGCAACTGTAGTGTAAGAAATACATAGAAGAACCAGGTCCTTCTATGATTTATGCACACGAAAAATTGGACACCACACGAATCGTCCCCATTTTGTATTGTATTGAAGTATAAAATATCAATTGGTATCAAAGTAGGTTTTCCTTACACCTTATGAAAATATCAAGATGAGTGCACTACCTGGAAACTGTAAAGAGCAATCAACCACTAGGCCACCACTATTTAATGATCACTACTATTCGGTGTGGAAGGAGAGGAGAAAAGATTACTTGCAGATGATACATGGATGCTTCAAATGTGGTAAAAAGAACCACATGATCAAGAGCTGTCCTATATGGGAAGTCGAGTGGAAAAAGAAGAAACATGAAAGAAGGAACAGAAGGAAAGAAAAGGTTCATGACAAGAAGAAATACAACAAAAGGTCATCCAAAGCAATAGTTGCTACTTGGAAAGATAGTTCATATCAGGACACTAATGATAATACTGAACTAGCTCTTATATAAAGTCTAGAATCTAAAAATAAACGTTTGTAAAACTGAAAAGGAAGATACTGCTTTGAGAAGTAGGTTCATGCACTTGATACATCTGTCTTAGACCTTAGATATGAAAATATAAAGTTAAAGTTAGGGACAGGAAAAGAGATAGCAAGTGATATACAACTCAACCTAGAGGATGACTTAAGGAAGGTTAAAGATGAGTTATACAAAAAGGAAGAAATTGTAAGAATTTTGAAAGAGGACTTGACAAAGGTTAAACATGAGTTTGATAGAACATGTAGTCCTTCGATGCACTTTCATGGCTACAAGAACACCATAGTAGCAACATAAAGGGACTTAGCTTTGGAAACTCTGCACCTAAATGGGATCCCAAAAATAAGTACCTAACACTCCCTGAGAATAAGATTGCACACACTGTGGAAACATTGGTCACTACAATAGTGATTGCACTGCGAAAGAAAGGACAGATCAAAGGAACAAAAAGTTTGTTCTAGGGAAAAATAGGCTGCCAAGTTGGGCAAAAAAGAATTTAATTTATCCTTTTTCCTATAGAAAGGGAACCGAACTTGTTTGGGTTCCTAAGACTAACCCCTGATTTTTTTTTTGCAGGTCCACGTGAAGGGGAGAAGCCAAATATGGTACATGGATAGTGGCTGCTCAAAAGAACATGACATGAAGCAAGAACTAGTTTATTTCACTTGAGGAACTTAAAGAAGGTAATGTCTCCTTTATAAATGGAAAGGAAGGTGAGATCATTGGGGTTGGAAAGGTAGGTAAGACTGATTCTGAATCTATTGAGAATGTCTACTTGGTAGATGGACTAAAGTATAGTCCAATAAGTGTATAACTGTGTGATATAGGTAACATGGTAGCTTTCACCTTTACAAAATACTTTGTGATAAATCTTACCACTGACAAGATAGTTGCAGGGATAAATAGTGAATATATATGTTGTGGATCTGTCCACACTTTCAGATAATGAACTCACTTGCTTAAGTGTGTTGGACAATCACCCCCTACTTTGACACAAGAGACTTGAACATGCAAGTCTAAGCTAACTCAAAAAACTAATCCCCAAGGACTTGGTGATAGGGTTGCCTAACATTAAGTACAAGAAAGATAAAGTTTGTGAGGCTTGTACAAAGGGGAAGCATGTAAGATCCTCTTTTAAAATCAAGAAAATAGTAAGTACTACCAAGACGATGGAACTTGTCCATATGGATCTATGTGGACCAATGACAACATTGAGCAGATATGGTCAGAGATATATTATGGTGCTTGTTGATGATTACTCTAGGTTTACTTGGACACTGTTTTTAACATATAAAGATGAAGCATTTGACATGTTCACTTCATTTGTTATAAAACTCATAAACAACTAGGTAATCAAATTGCATCAATTAGGTCTCATCATGGAACTGAATTTGAGAATGCTAAATTTTCTGAAGTTGGTGATGAGCATGGCATATATCATAACTTTTCTGCTTCGAGGACTCCACAACAAAATGGAGTTGTTGAAAGAAGGAACAAGACATAAGAGGAAATGGCTAGGACTATGCTACTTGCTCGTTAATACCTCATAATTTCTAGGCAGAAGTTGTGAATACTGCATGCTACCTCATAAATAGGTGCATGACTAGACCTCTTGTTGAGAAGACTCCCTATGAGTTACTTAAAGGGAGAAAGACAAATATAACCCACCTTAGGGCATTTGGATGCAAGTGCTTTGTGCACAATAATGGAAAAGACTTTCATATGTAAGTTTGATCCCAGAAGTGATGAGGGAGTATTCTTGGGATATTCTTCACATAGTAAAGCTTAAAAGATATACAATAAAAGAATAATGTGTGTAAAAAACTATATGTGTTGTTTTCTTATTAAACTAACATTCTTTCTGAGAGGCAAGAACAAGATAATGAAGAGATTGGGCTGATAAGAAATTCAAATGGTGAAACCATAGTCCAACCCTGGGCAACCTGATAAGGGGAACTAACTAGAGAGAAACTAATCCTCAAACCTCGAGGGAACCTGTCCATGGACATATTCCTCAGCAGCAAAACAAGGAAGGAACATCCAAAGAAATTGACACTCATATTGCAATATCCATAAAACTAGATATAGATGGACCCAGTTCATCGGTTGATCAGAAGATATTTAGCGGAATGATTAGCTCTCTGTTATATCTCGCTGCTAGTAGACCTGACATTGTTTTCAGTGTAGGCCTTTGTGTTAGATTTCAGACAAATCCAAAGGAGTCTCACTTGATTGATGTCAAGAGGCTTGATATACCTTAAGGCACCATTGATATTCGCCTATGGTACCCAAAAGGTTGTAATTTGAACTTGATGGGATATGCTGATGCTGATTATGCAAGTTTTCTTGTGGATAGAATGAGCACTTCAGATATGACACACTTTCTTGGCTCATGTCTCGTGTCTTGGCTACCAAAAAGCAAACTTTTGTGGCCTTATCTACTGCTGAATATGAGTATATGGTTGTTGCTCATGGTGTGCTCAATTGTTGTGTATTAAACAAAAATTAATGAACTTTGGAATTGATATAGTTTGTATACCTATCTTCTGTGACAACACCAGTATAATTAGTATGATTTAGAACCTGGTTCATCACAAAAGAACTAAGCACATAGATGTTAGGCATCATTGTTTTAGGGACAACTTTGAGAAGGGGTTGATCACTTTGGAATTTTGTATTACTGATAAGCAAATAACTGACATCTTCACAAAAGCTTTGAGTATAGATCACTTCAAAAGGAACGGGTTAGAATTAGGGATGATTAAGATCACCTAAAAGAAACTGGTTCTAACTCAATGACTGGTTAGATAATTTGTAAATTTTGTGAATAATAAGATTAGATATTGCTCAGTCTCATGCTTTTATTAGTATACTTGTGTGCCATGTGCTACAATATCTCACTGATGTCAAATAATATTGTCCTTATTTTTTTGGAAAAAGTCAGTCTTACAAAAGGGAACTTTCAGTGAAGAACCTGGTTCATCGAGCTTATAAGGTATGTTTTCTACACTCCGCATAAATTGAAATAACTACATATGGATCATGAACTGGAAAGAGTCCCACTTTATCCTAAACTACATTTGAACTAATCAGTTATAAATGAACCAATTTTACCCCTAAACGCATGCGCCATAATTGCCGAGATTTTTGGGGAAGAGTCTGACGCCTCTTCAAACTGAAACTCCCAAGATAAAAAGACTTCTAACCTCCAAAAAAGTTATTTTTACACACTCAACCTTTTCTTCTTTAAATTGATCTAACCTTACCCACTTATCTAAAAAAAAATTGAAATATCAAAATCTCCCAAACCTCAAAACTCTCTTTATTTCTCTCAAGTTTCTGAACTGATCAAATGGTAAACACCCATGAGAATCCCAAACACTATGAAAAGACCTCCTCGCCATCCAAAGAACCTTCACCCACACTTTTACCCACCCAAACCCCCATGAAAAGAACATATCAAAATGATTGCACGAAAAATAGTATCAAGCAAAGAACAAGCCAAGAAATTGAATGAGAATCTACAAGACAGTCAAGCAGAAGAACCACAAAATTCTGATGGTTTGGGCTACGACTGAGGGGGAAGAACTAGTTTCATCTGAAGCTAAACAGGTATCTTCTAGGTTAAAAACTTCTTATGTTGCTTCTGAAATTGCTGAGAGTCTCGAAAATGGGTTTGTGTTGGTTGGTTCAATTGCTGGTGTAGAAACTGTTGGGACTGGAAAAGTTGGTGGTAAAAATAAAAAGAACAAAGAAAAAGAGTGTGAGGGTGTTGAAGCGGATGTGAGGGGAAGGCAAGAAGAAAAAGTGGTTGCATTTGATTCACCCATTAATTATGTATTACATGATGAGACATGTGCAATGATAGTCTGGAGTGAAACGGTTAGTGATAATGAGGAGATAATGAATAAAAGTATGGGGATATAATCACAGGAGTATATGGTGATCCTGTTAATAGAAGTGCAGATGGGCTAGTTAAGTAAACAGTTTCATAACCAGTTCCTTCTCTTTCTAAAATAGACAAGAGTCCCGATCTGCTGCAAAATGTGTCAGATAGTTACAATCAAAAGAAGAAGAGCAAAGTTAGAAAGACTGGAGGAAAGGACATGGGTGGCACTAAAAAAGAGTGCTCCTTCTATCCTTGTAGAAACTCCTCCCACAAGAAGAAGAACTACAAGGATCCAGAAGAAGCAGAATAAGGCCAATGTAAAAAAGGCCTTAGCTGAGAGTGCCAAGAAATCACTTGAAAAAGAAAGGTTGGTAAGCCAAGTGGAGTAGTCGATATTGAGGAGATGAACCTGGTTCTTGAAGATAAATATGAGGATATGGAAGTACCCAAACCTAGTGCCAAACAGAGAAAGACTTCTCAAAAGACTTCTCGAGAAAGAGGTTGAGGCTGAGAGCTCAATTGTGTCTAAAAAAATTAGGTCTGCCAAAAGGAGCAAGGAGGATTAAATAGTGGAAGAAAATGGCTAAGGATGCTGAGATTGAAAAGCTGAAGAAACGATTGGCTGAAGTAAAGGCTGAGAAAGAGTCTCTCAAGTGTGAGCTTGCTAAGTAAAAGGAGAAGAATAATGGTATTCATCAAGATATGCTGAAACTGTTTCAAGCCAGGCACAAAGAACTTGGTCCTTCCCTGTCCTAAATCCTTCCTAACCTAGTTCTAACCAGTGACGCAAGTGGGATTTCTTTGTTTTTCTCATGGCTTTATGCTTTTATTTCTTCTTATGCCTTGTGGTAGGATCTTATCAATCAATGAAATATACTGCTTTTTATTTAGTTGTTTGTGATATTTCTTTGATGGCTAATATCCTTAGATTGAAAAAGAGAAAGTTGAATCCATGATTGCATTTGAAGTAGCCCTAGTGGCCATGAGTGATATCTGTTAAAATTTGGTTACTTAACTTAATTATGCAACTTTTCGATAATGCCAAAATGAGAAAGATAAGGCATGCTTTTGTTTTGGACTGTGATTTTTATAACCTAATAAATCTGGTCTTGGATTATTTGTAACGTTAAATGGAAAGCGTTCTAACATTGCGTTTGATGTTGTGCTGAGCTAAAACAGGTTTCATGCTTTTGAAAAGCACAGAGTTTGCCATCATCAAAAAGGGGGAATTTATTGACCTAAGCAGTTTTGGTTTTGATGATTTATAAAGGAACAAATGCATGAACCAGGTTCATGGATAGTGTACACGGGCGACAAACAGAATCAAGTAAAAGGCATGCACGTGAAAGGGATAAGTATAAGTGATTAAATATAATGTTCCTTGAACGAAAAGGTTGCATAGTTGATAAGGAGAAAGACTCCTTACTTGAAGATAACTCTATCCAAGATAAGGAAAGAGTTAGAAGTTGAAGATAACTAGAACTCTTCCACCAAGGAAGAGTAAAGCGTTAGAGCTCTAGATAATCTTTATTTACTAACTCTATATATATCAGGTGTGCTCACTTTTACATGTGATGCACACATACTGAAGCTAAGCACAAATTTAGAGCAAAATGGAAAGGCATTTTGTGAGATTTAAGAGTGAGATCCTGATGCTACACGAACCAAATTGAAGAACCAGCTCCCTAAAGAGTTTTATGTGTCTTTCTTTATTTCTAGTTCAAAGTGTAGTATCGTTTTGAGTTGTACCTTTCAGCTTTCTTAGCACTCCATTTCCAAAAAAAAATCAATACACCAAGCACTACACTTAGATTTATTGGATTTGTTGCTAAAATATCGGTATTAAACCCGAAAACTCCCGGCAGATGGCCAGTANTCCAAAAAAAATCAATACACCAAGCACTACACTTAGATTTATTGGATTTGTTGCTAAAATATCGGTATTAAACCCGAAACTCCCGGCAGATGGCCAGTGGCCCAAAGAAACGAAAGAATCGGTTACGTTTTTCATATGATCTCCTCTTATAGATAGACTAAAAAATCGAATAGAATTCTTTTTGTAGCATTTCGCCCTTCTTTTTATTTATTCTTTTATTTTTTCTGAAATTGAGTCAAAAAATAAAAAATATTCGAGTTAGTTATAAATTATAAGCAAATTGTACTAGGTACTTGAGTTGTATTGTTCAAGTTAGAGTTAATTTGAAGCAGTCGCAACAGCCTGTGGCGTGTTGCTAAAAGGGCTAGAGTTAATCCTTAAGTTTGCAAGAGGTTGTAAACTCGAGTTGTGTTGTTCAAGTTAGAGTTAACTTGTAACAGTCGCAATAGCACGTGGTTGGTTGCTATAAAGGTTAGAGTTAATCCTTAGGTTTGCAAGAGTTTGTAAGCTTTTTTGTTGGCTCTGAGTTGTAGTGAAGTATTTGGAGAATATCTTACTGGGTAGTATGTCGTGGTTTTTTCACCTTTTGAGCCGAGTGTTTTCCACGTAAAAATATTTGTGTTCTTTACTTTTTGCTTTTAACTGTAGTGTAAGAAACACGTAGAAGAACCAAGTCTTTCTATAATATGTGCACACGAAAAATTGGACACCACACAAATCATCCCCTCTTGTGTGGTATTAAAGTATAAAACATCAACTTTCAATGGTGGAAACGTCATAGAGTTTGAGTTAAGAGTGAGGATATGATGAATATATATATATAACACTCTTATCTTTATTTATTTTTACACATTTATACAAAGTTATGTCAAACCCATACAAACCTACATCTATCCATGCAGCTAGCATTGATAGGCATATAAGGAAAAATATGTTTTTTACCTCTATATATTAAGTTTTGAACCCCCTTGACACAACCCAAAAGTGTAGCTTAGTGGTCCAGAGGGTTCAAAATCTTTATAAGGTCGTAGGTTCAATTCTCACTAGCTACAATTTTTAAAAATAATTTTCTCTTTGAACCCCTTCCCGGAATCTGCGTTCCTTGCTATAGAAAAGAAGTGTGCAAATAGTCGTAGCAATACGAAAAATAACTTAAGTCCTTATAGTCTTAAATTGATCAAAATTAAACTAACGTTAACATTTTAACCCTATTTTCTTCAAATATTATGGCATAGATCAGGAAATAGGAATACTATATCAAGAAAGTCCAAAAGGAAGGAATACAAGAGATGATATTGTTTATTAACGATACATGCATGAACGGAGAAAATACCATGTTGTAGAATTATATTGCTAAAGCAAAGGATGAATGTGTCCCGTCTACGAGAGACATCCTATTTATTACTTTCTCCGGTTCACTTTTCAATTTTTTTCGTGGTTCAAAATAAGTGATTTTTCCAGATTTTAAGAATAGTTAATTATTTTTTTTCCTACATTGTCTTTAGAGTAAATAATGTTGGAGTATGTGTTAGGAGTTTTTACGTGAAGAGATAGTAAAGATTAATATAGTCAATTTTATTGCTAATTAATGTTAAAAGTAAATTTTTTAATATATGTAAAAACAACCAAAAAAATCACATATTTCAGACAGGAGGGAGTGACGATCAAAAGGTGAGTCTAGAGAAATAAATGGAGTGGTTTAAAAGTTCCTTTTTGAGGTCACCAAGCAATGGTTCGAAAAAGCATTTTTAGCAACTTTTACTTCCATAACTTTTTTTGTTTTTTTCAACGAGTAACGATTTTACCTGTCCATTTTAACCAAAACTTCTTTTGGAATAGCAAATCCTCTTACCACTTTTTTTTCCCTTCATTTTTGTTTGTTTATTGGAGGAGGGAAAAGCATTCGCATATATAAAATATATATTGAGTGGACTTTGACTTCTACTAAGGCAGTTTACTGGGTGGATTTTAACTAAAATTCTAGCTCCGCCCAACGAGCTAGGGAAGAGAAAATGAGGGAGTATATTCTAAGGTGGGGAATAGAAATTAACCAAAAGTTAAGTAAAATAAATTCGAGTTTAGTTATGATTTCTTCCATTTTTGTCTATTTTAATTCTTGTCTGTTCTTTTCTTTCCAGTATTTTGATTATGATTATATTTTAATATTTTATTTTACGTCTCACATTAATTAATAAATGAGAATTTATATCTTTAGATCAAAAAAGGGTTTAACTATTGGGATAATAGTGTCTATTGTTATTTAAAATTGGTAAATTAAGCGAATGTACGGAGAACAAGGATACTAACAAGGTAAAAGTTTTGGTAACCAACCAACTGGTTATTTCTCATCCTCTTTCCATTTCTCAACGTGATTTTTTCTTAATTATACACCCAAATATGAAAAATTGATTACGTAGATAAATTCCATCGTTTGATATCAACAAATTTATTATATACAATTATTTCTGTTCCAAAAACCGGGAAAAGTATGCACTCCGTTAACTTTTTTCTGTAAATGTCTTCGAGCCTTTGACAAAGTTAGCCACTCGGTAAAAATTATAAACAGCCGCTAGCTCACAATTGCACATTATAACTTGTAGTAAAAAACAAATAAATTATGTTAACCATTGTGCCGCCCCGAGCCTAAGCTTACTTATACAAAATTATAATTTACTGTTAGGATAATTTCAGAGATTGATTCCAGCAGCGAGCTCCCTCAGAAATATCGACTCATCTTCCATTCCCAGCATACATGCTTGTTGAAGGGTCGTTTGTCCGTTATCTGCAGTGTGATATGGTGCGGGGAGTTTTCCCGCTTCGCAGTCCCTCATCCGCCTATTTGGGAGGGCGCCCCTATTCTCTGTTTCACTTGAAAAAGGGATAACAGGTTGGGAGTACATGGAGTTGTTTGTTACCTCGATCGGCTGGTTAGTTGACGAACGAGGGGGATTGGCCACGTTTCTTTCCCTGTATGCGCTCTTTAGCACTTGGATGATACCCTCCCTTGGCAGCGAACTAGCAGTCGTGTCGCAGAGTGACTCGTCTTATTCCATACTCTGGTACTAGTTTTAGATCTGATACCGGACCCGCGCTTAGTCTCGTCATTGGTTGAGCTTGGGTACCTCGTGGGTGGACGACTCATTCCGCCCATTAGAATCTCGAGTTCGAGTCCCAGTTCGTATCGATCCCGGGCGCACGGAAGTAACAGGAACATAAGTCATACCACAAACATAAAGGCGTATTTTAGAAGTGTACATAAGCATCATTCCATATAGTAGGAGAGAAGATGGTATGCGTAGGGTGTAGAAGGCGTCGGGTGCTAACCTGGTAATGAAATTGCGGACGCGCTTGGTACGCGATGGTTGTAGTCCCACTTTGACGGCTTACGCCCACAATGCACCAGGGCCGCTGCTATGGCGCAACGCAGTTCTTGTGTATAAATCAGGCATAACTCCAGTTTCATGTATGGCTCTATCCTTTGGCGATTTCGAGGGCTTACCGACTAGTTTTTTAAGTTGACGTGCGTAACGAAGGGATGAAACTTCACCGAACAGAAAATAGAGCTAAGACCGCGTTTGGATCTAGAGGGAACTAAGACTTTAGCTAGAAAATTCCCACAGACGGCGCTAAATTATTTTACCAAAAAAGTGTTAAACCTTTTTTGTAAATAGAATAATGAGAAAAATAGAGGATATATTCTAGCTAAAGATAATTAACTCTAGATCAATGAATGCCAGATAAGAAAAGCTGGATAATGTTAAGCTTACGAACTAATTAAGATTACGAAAAAGATCTAATGTATATGAAGAGCTAACATTCTTGACAACATTATTCCATGATGTAAAATAGAGAGGAAAGAAAGGATTCATCAATCATGGCCACGAGATATGATTTTATATATTCCATAATGATGATTACAAGGATAAGTAGCAAGGTTCTAAATCTTCTCTTCTTTACAAGATAGACTCTCCAATTCCTCTCTGATGTGAGTGAAGAAGTGTGTGATTTTTCAGTAGTTGGCCCCCCCTTCTTCATTCTCTCCCATATTATATATACTAGGTATTATCATTTAGCCAACGGTCCTTAGCCAGGATACCCAAGTCTACCAATCGTACTTTAGGTTGACCTTCTTAAGCGTCATGACGTGTACCTCGCCATACAGGCCTTCTGAGAATCTGACCTCGGCCGTGGCCGAGGTGCTTGTTGCTATAGTGCCATATGAATACAACCTTGGCTTAATCGACCCTTCGCCGTTCCTTTTTTTGCAGGTTCCCGTTTGGTTAGATTTCAACCCATACAGTTATTCCCTCCCCCTATTGGGGTCGTCTTTGGGCGAGCTCGGTGGGCAGACCTCATCAATTCGAAAATTTTGAGAAATCTAAGCATTTTGGGCGATGGGCAACCACCTCATAACGAGATAACGATGTGACATTTCGAGAGCTGCATCAGACTGTTGCGTCAGTTCGAAATGGCATTAAATTAGTCATGTGTTATTATGGCACACGTTCTATGCGCGCTGCGTCGTTCCCTTTCCCCTTCCGTTTTTCCTTTTTAAAAATGGCGGCGTTTGGTTTTCCTGCTCTGAGCGTTTATATCCTTATAAATAGGGGGAAATTTCACTTTTGAATGATGTGCTTCCCGATTGTTCAAAAGAAAATGTCAAAGCTTCTCTTCTCCGTCTCTCGTTTCTTACATTCCCCTTGTTGTTAGTGTGCATATAGAAGACATGTGTCATGCACTTATTGTGTACGGCAAAATCGAGAGGCTCGATTGTAAGGGATCGAGGGCGCACCTCGAAAGAGAGCCCTCCTTGAAAGTAAGTGGGCATCAAAGCAAGCCCGGGCTCGAGGAGTGTAGGCGGACATATCAAGGTAAAACTAGATCGACACCACAATAGCCAAATCACGTAATATTCGCGCTCAATCATCAATCCCGACAAGAATTTCAGAGTCAGTAGAGCTATTCACGGTTAACAATGCCAATCATGTATTTTACTTCCGTAATTGAAATCATTCCTCACTTAGAATTCCTCTACTATATAAAGAGGAATCTTATTCACTTGTAGGACTTATCATCATTATCATCATTGTTATCGTCGCACTCAAGCTCTCATTTACATTACTGAATACAAACATCTCTTTTATTTACTGTTAACTCCTGGTATCCAAGTTGTTTATATTATTATGGTTGTTCTTACTATTATCGACAACTGTTCTTGGGTCCAATCCAGATTGAGGTCATTAACTTGCAGTTGCACGGGTTCGGTCCATATAAATCGTTTGATTCATTTATTTATTTAGTCTCTTACCAATTAGCATTGAATTAAATCGTATATCCTTATAACCACATTACAAATTTAATTTTTACTCGTATTTCGAGGTAAACAGTTTGGCGCCCACCGTGGGGATAAGGATAATAGTGGGTTTTCAATGTTAATTCTGGTATAAGACACTATTTTACGCTTGTTTCTTGTCAAGAATTTTGTTTTCGGGATAAATCATGTCAAACTCACAAAACGCTACTACACATAGTGACAATGGTCTGAGACTCCAGGGGGAGAATGAGAATGTTGTCTCTCCAAGATTCGAGGTTCCAAAAGCCGGTCTCGGAAGAGCGCCACCCGCTAACTCGGTCGACCACGGTTTGCACATTGCTTTGAATGCAGATTTAGGCGAGGGCCCCGATGGAAGCGTACGCAAAGAAGGTCGGAACGACGGTCGAGGTACCCAAGGCAGATGAGACGAAGGTGTTAGTCTCCAAGTCATATTCAAAATTCTGCAAGCCCAACAAAATGCTATTTCCCAGTTGCAAAATCAGCACCATACTTCGAATAGGGTCGAGCAAGAGGTCACTCGCCGTACCGAGTCAGTGGATGAAAGATCCAGTGATAATACTTCAATGACTGACCCTGCTATCATGAGAATGCTTGAGGATCTTACTAAGAGGATAGAGTCGGGGGAAAAGAAGATTGAAGCCAACGATAAGAAGGTGGAAACCTATAACTCTCGAGTTGATCAGATCCCGGGGGCACCACCGATCTTAAAGGGAATGGACTCCAAGAAATTTGTTCAAAAACCATTTCCTCCAAGTGCGGATCCAAATCCCGTATCGAAGAAATTCAGGATGCCTGAGATACCAAAGTACAACGGGACCTCGGATCCCAATGAGCACGTCACCTCTTATACGTGCGCTATTAAAGGAAATGATTTAACAGATGATGAAATCGAGTCAGTCCTACTGAAGAAATTTGGGGAGACCCTATCCAAAGGGGCCATGATTTGGTATCACAACTTGCCTCCGAACTCTATCGATTCTTTCGCCATGCTGGCAGACTCGTTCTTTAAAGCACACGTAGGAGCTATAAAAGTTGCAACAAGAAAATCAAACCTCTTCAAGGTAAAACAAAGGGAAAACGAGATGCTACAAGAACTTGTATCTCGATTCCAAATGGAACGTATGGAGTTGCCACTAGTTACTGACGTCTGGGCTATTCAAGCTTTCACACAGGGACTGAATGAGAAGAGCTCGGATCCATCACGCCAACTGAAATAAAATTTGATAGAATACGCAGCTATGACTTGGGCGGATGTTCACAACAGGTACCAGTCGAAGATTAGAGTTGAGGACGACCAACTGGGAGCCCCCTCGAATTCAACACACTAGAGCCGATCGATAGGTAAGAACCAAAGGGATTTTTACAGAGAATCGAGAACAACCTAAGATCGATATCAGTCGTACATCGCAGATAGAAGAAACAACCATACGTGACGCAATTTCACTCGTAATGATCGAAGGGGTGACCGAGGACTTTAGCGTCGATGTATCGGGTATCGTATCAGCCATTGGAAGGATTAAAGACACTAGGTGGCAAAGAACGATATAAACCTATCCTTATAAGAGAAATCCTAACTTAATGTGAAAGTACCATGGCATACATGGCCACAGGACCGAAGACTGCAGACAATTAAGAGAAGAAGTAGCTCGGTTATTCAACGAGGGTCATCTTAGAGAATTCCTCAGCGACAGAGCCAAGAACCACTTCAGGGAGAGATACGCCAACAAAAAGAATTAGGAAGAAAAACCTCAGCACGTTATCCACATAATTGTCGGTGGAGTCGACATCCCGCAGGGACCTGTTTTGAAACGCACCAAAGTGTCAATCAAAAGGGAGAAACATACCCGAGATTACATGCCCGAAGGCACCCTTCCATTCAATGATGAGGAGGCAGAAGGCCTTTGCAAACCACACAACGACGCCCTGGTAATCTCTATTTTACTAAATAAAGTTCAAGTTAAACGTGTTCTTGTGGATCCAGGTAGCTCAGCAAATATAATCACGTTGAGGGTCGTAGAACAGATCGGCCTAATTGATCAAATTATGCCCGCATCTCGGGTCTTGAACGGCTTCAACATGGCTAGCAAAACAACAAAGGGAGAAATAATGCTACCAGTAAACGTAGCCGGGACTATCCAGGATACAAAATTTCACATCATCAAAGGTGACATGAGGTATAACGCACTTCTCGGGAGGCCGTGGATCCATAACATGAGGGCGGTACCATCGACCCTTCACTAAATGATGAAGTTCCCAACAGAGGATGGGGTGAAAACAGTTTACGTGGAGCAGCACGCTGCGAAGAAGATGTTTTCAGTCGATGAGGTGACACTAGTACCAGCGGCCCCGTCCTTATAACAATCGAGCGCCAAATATAAGCAAGCGGACAAATAGCAATCACTGCCCCCAGCCTCGACCGAAGAAGATAAACAGGTGATCTAAGATGATGAAGAGGATTTTCTCACTCCTCGAACTTTCGTCATTCCTGAAGAACCAGATGCAACTAAGTCAACGGTCAAAGAGCTGGAACAGGTAATACTCATCGAGTATCTACCCGAACGTAAGGTATACCTGGGAACGGGATTAACCCCCGAACTCAGGAAAAAAATCATTCAATTTCTTATAGATAACATAGACCGCTTTGCGTGGTCCCATTTAGATATGACAGGAATCCCGCCCGAGATTACAACCCATCGATTGAGCTTGGATCCCAAATTTTGGTGGATAAAACAGAAGAGAAGGCCTCAGTCCGAGGTAAAGCACGCCTTTATAAAAGAAGAGGTAACCAAACTCCTTAAAATAGGGTCCATTCGGGAGGTTAATATCCCGAGTGGTTAGCCAACGTAGTCGTAGTCCCCAAAAAGGGGAACAAGCTTAGAATGTGCGTACATTATAAGGACCTAAATAAGGCATGTCCAAAGGACTCTTTCCCTTTGCCTAACATCGATCGAATGATCGACGCCACGGCTGGCCACGAGATACTTACTTTTCTCGACGCCTAAATATGGGACCTGGAGGACCAGCAAAAAACTTTTTTCATCACTAAATATGGGACCTACTGCTATAATGTAATCCCCTTTGGGCTAAAACATGCGAGGGCGACATATCAACGCCTAGTTAACAAGATGTTCGAAGAACAGATAGGGAAATCAATGAAAGTTTACATTGATGACATGTTAGTTAAGTCCCTGCATGCAGAGGACCATTTGACTCACTTGCGATAAACCTTAGAGATATTGAGGAAGTACAACATGAAACTCAACCTCGAGAAGTGTGCCTTCGGGGTCGGCTCGGGCAAATTTTTCGGCTTTATGGTATCAAATCGGGGGATCGAGATCAACGCCGACAAAATTAGAGCCATCAACAACATCACCATTGTGGACAGTGTAAAAGCCGTTCAGAGGCTAACCGGACGAATAGCTGCCCTGGGCCGGTTCATTTCGAGGTCATCGGATCGGAGTCACAAATTTTTCTCTTTTCTTAAAAAGAAAAACGACTTCGCTTGGACTCCAGAATATTAGCAATCGTTGGAGGAGCTGAAACGGTATCTATCAAGCCCACATTTGCTCCACAACCCAAGGGAAGATGAGAAGCTATATTTATATTTGGCGGTGTTCGAGATAGCGGTAAGTGGAGTGCTAGTCCAAGAAGAACAAGGTACGTAGTTCCCAGTTTACTACGTAAGTCGAACTTTAAGAGATGCTGAAACAAGATATCCGCACCTAGAAAAATTAGCACTTACGCTAATAAGTGCATCTAGAAAACTAAAGTCGTATTTTCAGTGTCATCCTATATGCGTCATTACCACATACCCCCTTCGAAATATATTGCACAAGCCCGAATTATCTGGCCTACTGGCCAAATGGGCTGTCAAACTTGGATGGTACAATATTGAATATCAGCCCTGAACAGCCATCAAGTCTCAAATCCTAGCAGACTTCATGGCAGATGTTTCGCTAACCCGCGTACCCTAGGTAGAAAAAGAACTACTGCTGAAATAGGGAACTTCCTCGGGGGTATGGACCCTCTTTACGAATGGAGCCTCAAACGCGAAAGGGTCCGGACTCGGTATTATTTTAAAACTGCCTACAGGCAACATTATTAGACAATCGATTAAAACTGTTAAGCTGACCAATAACGAGGCCGAGTATGAGTCTATGATTCCAGGTCTTGAATTAGCAAAGAACTTGGGAGCGGAGGTCATTAAAGCTAAGTGCGACTCCCTACTGATAGTTAACCAGGTAAACGGAACCTTCGAAGTTCGAGAGGACAGGATGCAGAGATATTTAGACAAATCGCAGGTCACCTTGCACCGCTTCAAACAATGGACCCTGCAGCACGTACCTCGAGAACAAAATACTGAGGCTAATGCACTTGCCAACTTGGGATAGTCGGTCGACGAAGCTGAAATCAGCTCGGGGACTATCGTCCAACTCTCGAGGTCTGTAATCGAGGAAAGGCGCGCTGAAATTAATTCCACAAGCTTAACATGGGATTGGAGAAACAAGTATATCGAATAATTGAAAAACCGGAAGCTGTCCTCGGACCCTAAGGAATCAAGGACCTTACGAACTAAGGCAGCTCTGTTCACATTGGATGATGACGGAACATTATACAGAAAGGCATTCGATGGTCTAGTGGCTGTATCGGGGGATACCGATTACGTGTTATGAGAAATCCACGAAGGCACCTGTGGAAACCACTCTGGCGCCGAATCACTAGTTCGAAAGGTCATTAGAGCAGGATACTATTGGGATAGCATGTAGAAATACGCTAAGGAGTTCGTTCGAATGTGTGATAAATGTCAAAGGTTCGCACCAATGATTCATCAGCCAGGTGAACAGCTTCACTCGGTCCTATCCCCGTGACCATTCATGAAATGGGGGATGGGCATCGTCGGACCTCTACAATCGGTCCTGTTAAATCTAGATTCATATTGTTTATGACTGACTATTTCCCTAAATGGGTTGAAGTGCAGGCCTTCGAAAAGGTTAGGGAAAAAGAAGTTATCGGCTTCATATGGGATCACATTGCATGTCGATTCGGCATACCTGATGAGATAGTGTGCGATAATGGCAAACAATTCATCAAAAGTAAGGCGACAAAAATCCTCGAAGATCACAAAATAAAGAGGATACTATTGATGCCATATCACCCTAGTAGAAATGGACAGGTCGAGTCAACGAATAAAACTATCATTCAAAACTTGAAGAAAAGGTTGAACGAAACCAAAGGAAAGTGGAGAGAAAAGTTGCCCGAGGTTCTATGGGCATATAGAACGACATCGAAATCCAGCACCGGGGCAACCCCATTTTCTTTGGTCTACGGCTCTGAAGCCTTAATACCCATCGAAGTCGGAGAGCCCAGTGCCAGATTCTGACATGCAACGGAAGAATTGAACTGCGAGGCAATGAATACTAGCCTTAAATTATTGGATGAAAGACGAGAAGTGATGCTCGTTCGAATGGCCGCTCAAAAACAACGAATTGAGATATACTACAACAGAAGAACCAATCTTCGACATTTCAAAGTCGGGGACTTGGTCATAAGAAAAATCACAATCAATACTCGGGATCCTAACGAAGGAAAACTCGGTCCTAACTGGGAAGGACCCTATCAGATTCTCGACGTAGTCGATAAAGGGTCATACAAGCTTGGAACGATGGACAGTGAGCCACTGTCAAATAATTGGAATGTATCACTTCTCAAGCGATATTATTTCTAAGGTATGGATCTCTCATTTTTCCTTTGCTTAAATACAAAAACTAACTTATTGCAGGTACTCGATCCGAGCAATCGAGACCTCGAGTTTTAAAGTACGTGTTGCACTCTTTTTCCCTTAGATCGGTTCTTATCCCAAATGGATTTTTTAGTTTTTAACGAGGCAACAACCATGTGCTACCTGGGGATAATTCAACATTATCCAAGGCTTCTTTGCAGTCAACCTCGAATATTGGGGGGCATCACCCTCGGATGTTGTACAAATGAGTCTCGATAATAAAAATCTTGTAATGGCCCAAACGGTCGAATGAACCGTGTCCATGTAGAATAACCGAGCCCCGATAACGAAAGATGTACACATGTATGAATAATACAAAGAAGTTCTCCTTTTTTACAAACATCTCGTGTTTGAAGTAAGATTTCTATTATGCAAATTGTGTACTTATGATCTATTGCGCAAAACTAACACTCATGAAGAACGGCCCAAGCGCCGAATGCAAACATGCCTCGAATACTCGGGGATTGCTTACTTAAGCTATTTAAAGTTCGAAATTATAAGACCTAAAAAGAGGCACCCCCGATATACAGGCCAAGGCCACCACACTCGGGGACTAAATTTTTTGAACAAGTTCGAAATGTTGTTGGGAAACAAGTTCAAGAGACATACCCGAAGGCTACGTCCACATTAAAGACTACGGTCATATAAAAGGCTATGGCCAAAATTACGCGGCTCCGAGATGTTCGACTTCCTCCATAAACTAAAGGCCTTTAAATACTTCAAAAAATTGGTTAAATAGGGCTACCCTCGACAAAGAAAATAAGGCCTTCGATAAGATCAACCCTCAAATAATTCAGAGGCTTTGATAACATCATCCTTCGAGATGTTAAATCATCTCAACACATACAGGTTAAGGAAACTTAGGTTCCGATCGTCGACCCTCGAAAAACACAAGGGTATAAAAAATATATGCCAAGGCATAAGAAATTTTCACTAAGTCTTTTAGCCAAAAAGGGAAAAATTATAGCCAATTTAATAGGCCAAACTGGACCAACTTTAAAGAGCCCAAGGTCCAACCTAAGAGAGCCTAAGGGCCGATCTCATGAGCTAAAAGACCGATTAAAAAATCGAGATTATGATCTCATTCGATTCAAACCTAAGGGTCCATTTATTACGAGCTTAAACAAACAATTCAAGCTCGAAAACTTAATAATCATTGATACGACCTGAGGGCTTACCCTATCCAATAAAATTATTCGAGCTTTGCTAATGGAGGAAACTCGTATATTAGTTCAAAACGTATCATCCTCGAGACAAACTCCCAAATAAGCTTCGGAGTCGGGGACTTGCCTTTGTAACTCAGGGACTAGCCCCGAAAAAATAAAAAGCCTTAGGGTTTATTTCGATCGCGAGTTAAGCTAAAAGAATATTTCAGTAGAAAAGATTATAACATAAAAGGACACAAAAACATCAGGAAATATTTTTCATTGCAGCAAAAGGATATATACTAAGGGGCCAACCAGAGCCTTACAAGAGAAAAGAAAGAAAAAAAAAGCTAGAACTTAGTCGTCATCACGACTATCCCCCCTCGACACCGACCCACTCTCAAGTAACCTAGGAAGACGCATCTCCCTATGAGGTCTCACCATTGGATCCACCAACAGAACCCTCGTAATCATAAAGCAAAGTGGTGGCCTCATCTTCCGAAGATTTCGCTTTCTCGATTTCTGTAGAAAGGTCACAAATGCGAGCATGTATCTCTTCGAGAACCTCTCTCCTACACCGCTGCCTGGCATGTGAAACATCATGAGACAATTTGACCTCAGCAGAAATAGAAATTTCGTATGCCGGAAAATTGGCAGCCTCGGCATCGGCTCTATAGGAGGCCGCGAGCGCCTCCGATTTCGATTTCTGTAAAAAGGTCACAAATGCGATCATGTATCTCTTCGAGAACCTCTCTCCGAGATCGCTGCCTGGCATGTGCAACATCATGAGACAATTTTACCTCAGCAGAAGCAGAAATTTCATACGCCCAAAAATTGGCGGCCTCGACATCGGCTCTATAGGAGGCCGCGAGTGCCTCCGATTCGGCTTTAGCCTTAGCAAGAGCGGTTTCAACTTCCTCGGTCTTATGGGCTCGAGCTAGATTTTCTTCCTCCGCACTTCGGAGCTGGCACTCAGCTGAAGTTAATTTGGCCCGCAGGGCATCCTTCTCTAAGGCAAGGTGCTCCATGTGCCTCCTCCACCCTAGAGTCTCGACCTCCTTCACCTTGGCCTCTTCTTGAAGATGCAACATTAACTCGGCCTTCTGCTAATACTGTGGAAGCAAAAGATCCATCACAAAATTGGAATTTATATTTTACTAAGTTTTAAGGAATTATCTTACTCTCTCGAGAAGCTCAGTGTGGACTTGACGAGCCCTTGTATGTTCTACTCGAACGACCACAATTTCCTCCTCCTTAAGAACATAAAGGAGTTTCAGGTCATCCCTCTCCTTCGTGAGTCTTTTTAGCTCAGCCTCATGTTGGGACAACTCTGCCCAAGATTTGAAGGACGCCTCTCGATGAAGCACAAAAGTCTGCCCGTAAACAAATGGGTTAATATCAAATTAAAAACGGACGCAAGCAAAAAGGAAAGGGAGAGTACTTACCCGCTTCAAAAAGCGTTGAGCTTCATTAACAATAATCGACGCATCCGGCTCGGGGACATCTTCAAGCCTATCGAAGTAGTCCCAAAATATGTACTCTTCCCCCTTCATGGCCTATATCCTCGTCTAGAGTTTTCAAAGCCTGAGCATCTCAGAACTGCCCCTCAAAAAATGAAGGGTCGAGCGGTGAATCATCTATATTTATTGCCCCGAACGAATCGCTCGGGGCGTACTCCTCTCTCCTAGGGACCTCGAAGCTAGACCCTTCAGGTGGGTTCGCCGATTTTCCAGCACATCAAGGAATTTCCTTACCAACCGATGGCTCGGGGACTTCATGTACGTCTTCATCCGAGACTTCCCCAACTTGGGGACGAACCGACTCATTTACTACCGGCTCGACAACCTCGGGAGTTGCAGTACTCCCTCCATCGTGGCCTATAAAAATACATTCGTCATCATCGTCTCGCGCGTCGGCAGGCAAAACGACGGTGTCTACCTTCGATATTCGGACCGTGCTTTTTTTAGGCTTAGGGGTATCGGAGGACGAAACCCTTCTCCTTTTCCTCTCCTTAGGCGGTTGTGGAACTTCCTCTTCGCCAGGCGAGGGTGGCCTCATGGCTACGTTTTCTCCAAGACCTGTACAAGGAGAACGAGTTAGGAACCAGTACTCCTACGGAAGAATGTTGGCTCATAGTCAGAGGAGCTCACCATGATTTTTAGCTTCCCATCGGCCCTGGCCAAGTCTCGCCAGAAACGTTCGGAGAATGAGGAAGTGGTGACTAGTTGGCGGACCTAATCTTCGAGGTCAGGGACAACACCAGGGAACCAAGCAGAAGCTGCACCATGAAATGGAATTCAGATAAAAAAGGGAAATTCATCAAACAAAAAAATCAAACGCCAACGACAAACGGACTTATGAATCATGTTCCATTCCTCGGGGAATGGCATCTTCTCGGCAGGAATCAAATCAGAGGTCTTGACTCGAACAAATCGACCCATCCAATCCCGGTCCTTATCTTTATCTATGCTCGAAAACACTGTTTTAGTAGCCTGGCGTCGGAGCTTGATCAAGCCACCTCGATAGCGCCGAGGGCTATATATCCTAATTAAATGATCGACGGTGAAAGACATTCCTTTGATTTTGCTCGAGAAAAATCTGAGCAAGATCACTATACGCCAAAAAGAAGGGTGAACCTTCCCCAAAGTCACCCGATACTGGCGGCAAAAGTCGAGTATGATCGGTTCCACGGGCCCTAATGTGAAAGGGTAAGTGTAAACACTCAAAAACCCTTTCACATGAGTGGTTATATCCTCATCGGGCGAAGGAGCCACCACTTCTTTGCCTTTCCAATTGCAATCCCTTTTTACTCACTTGAGATCATCCTTGGATATCGAGCAAATGTAACGGGACATGGGCTCACACCGGCTGGGAATTGAAGGGGGGTCTATCCACCTTAAATTCGGTGGTCAGTCTGCATGGCCTGGGAAAACACTCCTCCACGCGCGGCTCCACCGGCGTCTTGTCGCCGGTCGATTTCGAATAGGAGGTTCTTTTCTTCTGCGGCACCACTTTAGAAGTCTTAGACATGGTTGCAAACAAGAGAGGTATAAAACAAGTATGTGACTGGCGAAAGAATGAAAATAAGCAAGAAAAGTTTGAACGACGGAAGATTTGATCAAAGCAAGAGAGGAGTTTGAAGCAGAGTAAAGTTTGAAATCAATGGGGAAATTGGTTTTTATATATTTCAAGCGACGGTTCAGCATCGCTAGTGGCCGACCAACGACTGACAAAGCAATGATTCTTGGGAACTGAGCCGACAGGACATTCCTGTCACATCCAACGCTTACGTCACAAAAATGAATTCTTGACCAAGGCAAAGGGAGATCAAGATTCAAATCGTTTCTTATTCTTTCATTATAAGAAACGCGGGGACTATCTGTGTACATTAAAATTGAGAGGCTCGATTGTAAGGGCTCGAGGGCGCACCTCGAAAGCGTGCCCTCCTCGAAAGTAAGTGGGCATCAAAGCAAGCTCGAGCTCGAGAAGTGTAGGCCGACGGATCGAGGCCAGATTGGATCGACACCACAGTAGCCGAATCACGTAATATCTGTGCTCAATCATCAATCCCGGCGAGAATCTCGGAGCCGGTAAAGCTATTAACGGTTAACAATGCCAATCATGTATTTTACTTCCGTAATTAAAATCATTCCTTACTTAGGATTCCTCTACTATATAAAGAGGAACCCTATTCACTTGTAGGACTTATCATCACTGTTATCGTCGCACTCAAGCTCTCATGTACATTATTGAATACAAACATCCCTTTTATTTACTGTTAACTCTTGGTATTTAAGTTGTTTATATTATTATTGTTGTTCTTGCTATTATCGACAACTGTTCTTGGGTCCAATCCAGATCGAGGTCATTAACTTGCAGTTGTACAGATTCGATCCATATAAATCATTTGATTCATCTATTTATTCTTTTACCAATTAGCATTGAATTAAATCGCGTATTCTTATAATAACATTACAAATTTTATTGTTACTCGTATTTCGAGGTAAACACTTATGATTTGGTATAAAATCGAATGTGAATAAGTTACTTTTTAGATTAAGGTATCGGTTTGAATACAATACAAAAGAAACTCTAACTAACTAGTGTTAGAGACATAATATAACTAAGAAATTAGTCGTGTTCTCTCGCTAATAACCAAACTTTTCGATAAGATGGTAACATACTCTAACATCATTGGATATGTTATCTTAACTTAGATTTTTAAATTAATAAAAATATTTAAGGGGTTTTAATTTCTTACTCTTACCATGAATTGAGCGCACGGTGCTAAAAAGGTGATGATAATTTTCAAAAAGACGTAGTACCCGTACTAATAGATTAAGTCAAGCTTTCAAAGAAACTCGTGCCAAGAAATTATTGATTTAATTAATGCAATACCTCTTAATCATAGAGATGACCATAACAAAACCATCTTGGAATTTTAGCTAATCCCCAAATTAAAGCAGAAAATGGAAAAAAAAACATGATTATTCTTGGTGGTTTGTAATAATTCAGCTGAAAGGTTTAGTTTATATTTGACTATTTGCTGACTACATTAACTCTGTATAGTCCCTTTCCATCTACTTTTCCCTTTAATTCTAGGTGTTCTTCTAACTAAATTAAAAAGCTCTCTCTGAAAATATCTGCTCTTTAATTAATGTCCCACAAGTTCTTGTTGCTATGACAAAGAATATCACTTTTTTCATACAAAAGTCAATCTTTGACCAAGCTCTCCTTTTCAGTTTTTGCCGCCATACACCTACTTATGCACCAAACAGTGTGTGTGTATATACTAATCAATAGTCGAATATACACTCACCAAAAAGGGGAAATCTGTCTTTCGAGTAGCAGAAAGGATCACTTGAAGCCTCAGTACCAACTTAGGGCTTGTTTGGTAGGAAGGATAAGGGATAATTAATCTCGGAATATAATTTGAGATGAGTTTATTCCACGTTATCCTAGGATATATTGCAATGTTTTTTATTCTTATGGGATAGTGGAATAACAAATCCCAGAATAACTAATCTCGGGATAATTAATAATGAAATAGCTTGTTTCTCAACCAAATGATCTTTTAGGGTTCTCCTAGCTTTTTAATTACTTATAGAAGCTTAATAGCAGTGAGGAAATCGGATTTCTTTGGTTAATTAGATCAAGAGTTTATCTATTGAACGTCAAATGGACGGCTTTGATCGAATTTGTGTATAAGTTCAAATTGATCGCCAAGGTGTGCGTTGGGATGGTTGATTAGGATCCTTCCCTTGATCAGTGCCTGAAAATAAAAAATATCTTAATAAGAAAATCTGATCTCCGCCTCATAATATGCCCATACAACACAAATCTAGATTAGTCAACTACACGTCACAACCAAATCCTTTCAAATTTACCTAAATTAGAATGAATTTTGCGAGGATTGATAGAGCAGGGTCATAACCAATTTGCTAATACAAATTTGAATGAGTTGAACGGGATACACTTTTGGGATCAAAATATTCACCTCTTAGAAAACCAATATATGAGGCAATTATACATCTATGGAAATAACATTGGAGGAAATTATAATAGAGATACCGTTTATACTGTCTTGGGCTAGTAGGTTAATGTTGTATAATATATCATTTCACTTAAAAATAATTAAAAAGATTACCTTTTTGTAAGTTGTAGTCAAGTCATTGTTTTTCTTTTTTCAGTCAATGTCATTGTTGGTTATGCTAATAGTAACTTTTTTAGCTTGTTAACTTTTCTCAGTTTTCTTTTTAGGATTTGTTAGAGAAGAAGGAAGGGGTTTAATTGCCTAATGTGGATAGGTCTGGTACTGGATTAGGGTATCCTATGACCCATAGTTGGACAATTTTTATTACTATAATTATTGAGTATATGTCACTTATTGATCCGACTAATTTAAATTTATACCGTGTAGGAAGGCCCATCAAAGGAGAAACCGCTTCTTAGTTACTATGAGTTTCTCGGTTATCACGACTGGAATTTAAGCACGTGGCTAAGGGTGAAGAGATCCAATTCATTTCACTTCATGCCTTTGTGATATATTTAGGAAATAATAATGCTTGTTCCATAAAAACACAACATTTTCATTATTTGAGACAATTTAAAGGCTAAAAGATGTTTCTTGTCTTCCAAAAAGTAGCTATATATTCCAGTCTTTATTAGGTTTGCGTGAGTATGACTTTTGCTTGCTTAACAAATAATAACGCGGTTACTCAAGTCAATTGTTGTATCATTACTTAGCTTTCTCCCCAAAGGTGAAAAATATAGAAAACAGATTCTAAAAAGTAATGATTGCGGGGCTGTTTGAAATCATGCATTTTGTTAATTTGACGCAAATGAATTTCATAAAATATTAAGATAATTATCTATAAGGTAATTATAAGTAAATGTTTATGCTAACATTAATTTATAAATTTTAATAACAATATTAGTTTACTTATTATCACACCTCAAATTATTCCGATAATTAAAAAAATACTTATATCGTCAGTGTATATATAACTTAATTAGAAAAAATCATTGCATGTCATATTGTGCATTAACGTCGTTCATATAAGCCATCATATGACGAAATAAGTAGCAAACGTGGACCTATTATATGTTTCCCCTACCGCACAAGCACCATGATAGCTAGTATTATGCATCCATTGATTCAATTCTAGCATCTAACAAATTAAGAGCTCACTGTCAGATTCTTTTTTTTTTTTTAAATAATCAACAAAAGAGAAAAAGAAAGACTCACTTGAGTAATACTCCCTCCCGTCCAAAATAAGTATTTGTTTACCTGTTTTCACGCAGATTAAGAAGTTCATCTCTTAATATTAATTAGCAATGAAATTGACCATATTGACATTTATTATCCCACATAAATACTCCTAACACATATTTCAACATTATTTACTCCAAAAACAATGTAGGAAAAATATAATTAATTCATTTTTGAAATCTGAAAAAATCACCTATTTTAGACCACAAAAAAAAGACCAAAAAATTACCTATTTTGAACTGAAGGGAGTAATAACAAGAAAATATATCAATTTTGAACGTGTGACACTGCAGTTATTAGGCTCTTGATCTATTTCCTCGGAGACGCCCATTATTAGAACGAAGCCATGTTTAATTTAGCTAATTTCTTAATTCATTCACACTTTTTGAGACACTCGTAATGAAGGGCTTGTTTTTTAGCTGACAAACTTTCGAAAAAGAAATAAATATATGTGACACATTAGGTGAATCTCATGTCGAAAAGGGAGTAAAGAATGAATATAAGACGGGAGAGCATAAGTTCTATCGTACGTATAGATAGATCTACCCTTTGGGTAAGGGGTCACCGGTTCTTGGTAACTTCGAAAAAAATATATACATATATGTATATATTTCTTGCGTAACAGGTATATATTTTGTTTGGCACCTTAAGACACAAAATTTAGGCAGTTGCATTAGTTGTTTTAGGACAGGGGAGGCACATCTTGGCTTTTAATGTCGAGAAACTAGAAATACAAGAATGCTTATATGTATAATATCCTTTTATTTTATTCTGCCCTATAGAAAGTTTGAGTTTAGGCTTTTGGCATCAGTATCATCTATTGCTCGAATGGCATGAAACAATCGGGCTTCTCAGGTGTAATTTGATGGGACTAAAACATTATTCTACTTCCTTTTTAAAAATTATTAACTCATACTTAATGTAACCATGTTTGAATTAACTTTTTAAGTGATTCAATTTCTTAAATTATTAACTTTTCAGAAGAGAAAATTCCAAATTGAGATGTGAGACGGCAACTAACTGGGTCCATGCTTTGGATTTAGGAGACCCTTGTAGAGACCAACAGCTCAAAAGGGCTGGCCTACATGTACTATACTTACTACTCCCTCTATTTTAATTTATTTAAATTTATTTGATTGGATACGGAGCCTCACAATTTTTTTAGAATTTATGGTCTTAAATAAGTCAGAAAGGAATCTACGGTATTTGTGTGATTATAAAAGCTTCTCATTAAGGATAGAATTGAAGTTTAAGCTAGATTATTTCCAAATTTAGAAAGGGGTCATTCATTTTGGAACTGCCGAAAAAGGAAATAAGTTCACATAAACTGAAACGGAGAGAGTATCTCCGTCCTAAATTATATTTTGATGGAATTTGAAATTTAAATGAGAAATAAAATTTTTGAAATATAGTTTAAATAAATTATAAAAATTTATATGGCAATAACTTTATTCATTAATAATAAAATAAGAAATTTAAGATTAAAGTATTATACTATTAAATATTAAATATGTTATTTTATAGAATTGATTAAAAAGAAAAAAAGTCACATGAATTAAAATAGTTATATATTTCTAAACAGGGCCAAAAGGAGACCAAGATTTCAACAGGAGCGAGGCACGTGCTACCTACAAATTCCTACTAAGAGCAAAGGGCATGTGCCATGCGACATGGCCGTGGTGCCAAGTGTCCAAAGAGGAGGTGCACGCAAAGCGCAAGGGTGTTATGCTTTTTTGTTTTGTGTGTTTGTACAGCATGTATTTATACCTACTGCCTAGTGAAGTTAATCTCTAATGCTCTAATAATCTATTCTTTTGTTAATGATGACGTGTGGGTCAGCTTCTAGAGATTTTTAAATAAATCTTAATTCCTCCGCTTTAAAATACGTTATTTTCTGGGTTTTTTCCTGTGATTTCTATATTGCCCTTGGAGTAAATAGTATTAGAATATGTGTTAGAAGTATTTATGTGAGATAGTAAATATTAATATGATCAATTTTATTGCTAGTTAATGCTAAAAGGTAAATTTCTTAATATGCGGGAAAACAAACAAAAAATCACTTATTTTGAGCCGGAGAAAATATCATCTAACAACTTCACTTATAAATATATATTATCATTTTCTGGTATAACTTTTAGTTATACACCTCATTTTGATATGATACAAATATGGTGTAGAGTAAAATCTTTGTTTTGTTCTTGAAAAATATTAACTCGTACGCCAATATGTATGTTAAAGCAAAAATTTAACTTCATGCATTCGTTAATCTTATGAAAATATGAACAAAGTGATTAAGGGTGTGTTTGGTGTATTTTCTGGTTGGTTGGATAATTTTTTCATGTTTGATTGACTTAAATATTTGAGATAATATTTTCTTATAAACTCATTTGTTTTCAATTTAAGAAAAATGACTTCCAGGTGAAAAATATTTTTCGAAACTATCTTTTATTACTACCCACCCCCAAATAGACCCCACTAACCTTGCCCAACCCCCATCGCCGACCCGATCAACCCACCGGCCACCCTTTATCCTCGGCTCCTGTCTCCCCC